>QODF01000007.1:2455389-2567433 GCA_024372805.1 Oostethus manadensis | reverse complement strand
TCAAAAGTATTACTATTTTGATTTCAGACTTTTGATCCCAAAATGGAACCAAAGGCTAGATTTACAATGCATGGTAGGAGTTCCAATTCAGATTTTTTTATGTGGTTGTTCACTTTACCAAACAACTGCGACATTACTCCAAACCACCAGAGAAGAGACTGGTGTACTGCAGAGACCTGACAGCAGTATCACAAGAACAGGTAAGATATTTTGTGTGTGCATCACACTGGTATCAGTTATTCCAAAAGTATAACTTTTTAAACCACAGCTGACTTTGTCAAAGCATAAATAGAAACACAAGCTCCACACCACGCACTCCTCATCTGCTCTCGCAGCATGTAAACACAAACACGTGAAGCGATAACGTTACAACAGAGCAGCACTGTGTGCTACCACGGAAGAAATAAGCATAAAGTTAATGTTGTAAATTTATCTACCTGCTCAGTTAGCTTTAAATTATCCGTTGTGTGGATTATTGGCTCAACATCTGCTTTTAGATAAATAAGATTGTGCCCAACATCTTTCAACAAAACCCGGCCAACCCTATTGCTATGAAGGTATTGATATGCCTCGGAGCTTTTAAGATTGTTCATAGCCTCGTCATCTGCCGCAATAAAGTTGAGAAAGTAGCTAAAAATGCTAAAACAGGTGATGTTTGGGCACTTTTTCCAGGTCATCCTCCCAACCTTCAATTTTAGTAGGCAACGAATTGTTACATCACCTCGTTTAGGACATGACAGCTGGTGTTCCCACATTTTTATGTAGTTATCAAGCCAAAAAAAGAGGAATCGCACGATCGGTTGTAATGTAAATAAACGCCAGTTCCAGTGTCTACTGGAAGTTTTGCCCATCACGCAAAGGCTCTTGGGGACTAGGAAAAAGGTGGATATATGTTAATATAAAGTAAAAGCAAGTGTGACGCTACAGGACGAATCTTGTCTTAACAAGATGAGGAAGAAAACAATGAGGCTCGGCTCTTACTGTATTTAAAGCTTGCATTTGTGTTAATTGCACTGCATCATTTTGAGATGACTGTCTAATATTGTCATGAAGCTGAAGGAACACAAATAACGATGTTGCAGTGTACTTCACCACAATAAGCTTCTATTATACAGTGGTGTGAAAAAGTGTTTTCCCCCTTTCTGTTTTCTCATTTTTTTACATGTTTGTCACACCTAAATGTTCAGATCATCAAAATAAATTAAATATTAGTCAGTGACAACCATATTAAAACACAAAATGCATTTTTTTTAATTATTAAAATGGAGAAAAAACCTACATGGCCCTGTGTGAAAAAGTGTTTCAGATACCTATCAAGTGCTTCTGGAAACCGTGGCTGTTGTCTCTATTTCACACACGACTTGCAAAAGGCAGTGTCCAACCAATTTGGAATTTTGGTTTAAAATCTGATTTTTTATGTGGGCATTCACATCACCAAACAAATGCGACATGTTAATATGAACGCAAAGCGCCTGAAAAGTGGCGTGCACAACATCACTTGCATGTCTGTGTGTTTATGGAAGTAAAGACCGTAGCAGTGTGTGCTCCAGTGATGTGGGATAACATTGATTTAATTTCTAAATTTGCCCAAACTCAGCTGGGATATGCTCCAGCATACCCCCCGACCCTAATGAGGATAAGCGTCACAGAAAATGGATGGATGGAAAATTCATTCAATACTATGTGCAAACCCACCTAATGTGCCTGGCATATTTTAAAATGCAGTGTACATTATTTCAAATCATAGCATAAAGAATGCAAAACGTCATATTAATTGATTGATTTATAAACCGTGAAGTATATTGAGGTAGTGGGGTGATTTCTAATCTAGCCAAGCTAATATATAACATCAAAAAATAATAATAATAATAATAAATCCAAAGCATCCAAAAGTATCCCTATGATATTTTTTATGATTTCAGAATCGACTTTAGAGCCTAAAGAGCTGGTATCAGAGATACCGACATTTCAGTGTCAATCCACACATTACTATCTTAAGATGAAGAAGAAAGATGACAAGAATTTTAGTATGGAAGTTAGTGAAAAACTCGTTGCCATGTCTGTTCCAAAGTGCATGTGGGTGGAGTGGTGAAACTTTGCCGAGAGCTGCTTCACTAACACCTCATAAAAAGCTTTTTCAAATGAGAAGAACTTTTGCCTCCATCGGTGAGTATCTTTATCCAAGCCTTGCACGATAACCCACGCCTTTACATGACCTCCTACATCGGTGAGTGCCTTTAAAGTCTCGGTAAACACGGCAATACACGCCTTTCGATGAAGTATATGTCGAATGTATGCGATCTGAGCGCACATACTGCAGTTGTATTGTATACATATCAGGTTTATATCCACATTTGAAAAAAATCGGAATTGTGTTGTTTACACTGACATGAAAATCAGATACAGGTCACATATGAGCAAAGAAATTAAAATTGACCTGCAGTGTGAACATAGCATATAGCCCAACTCATACTGGCACACACACACACACACACACATACACATACATATATAAACACACAGTTGCATTACCATGCTCTGCTTAACCAAGCTAGCGTATGCTGGCTATACTGACTTCTAGATCTATCAGTCTGAAAAATGTTACAAAGCTTTGGAACTCCAGCAGACCACACAGAGCCAATATCCACACATGGCAAAAACATGTAACAGTGGTCAACCTTCCGAGAAGCAGCCGGTCAACCAAAATTACCCCAAGTGTGCAGCGACGACTCATCTAAGACACCACAACAACATTCAAAGAACTGCAGTCCTCACTTGCCTCAGGTAAGGTCAGTGTTTGTGACTTCCCCATAAGAAAAAAACTGGGCAAAAAAAGCCTGCATGGCAGAGTTCCAAGACAAAAACTACTGCTGAACAAAAAGCATTTGCCAGAAAGCACCTTAATGATCCCCAAGACATTTAGGAAAATACTCTCACAAGATCAAAGTTGAACTTTTTGGAAGGTGAGTGTCCCATTACATCTGGCGTAAAAAACGTAAGTAACGAGTAAAATCTGGTGGTGGTAGTGTGATGGGCTTAGGCTGCTTCAGAACATGGAAGACGTGATGTGATAAATGGAACCATGAGTTCTGTTGTTTACCAATAAATCCTGAAGGAGAATGTCTGGCCTTCTCTTCGTGACCTCAAACTGAAATTAACTTGGGTTCTGCAGCAGGAAAATGATCCAAACCACACCCGCAAGTCCACATTTGAATGACTGAAGAAAAACAAAATGAAAACTTGACCTAAATGCTATTGAGATGCTGTGGCATGACCTTAAAAAAGCACTTTGTGCTGGAAAACCATCCATAGTGGTGGAATTACAACAATTCTGCAAGGATTGTAGAGTTGTAAGGACTCAATGAAAGTTACCGTAAACGCTTGATTGCAGTTGTTGCTGCTAAGGGACGAGCCAGTTATTAGGTTTACGGGCAATCACTTTTTAACACAAAGCCATGTATGTTTGCATCTCACTTAATAATAAAAAGTATTACTTAAAAACTACACTTTGTGTTCAGTTGTGTTGTCATTGACTAATATGTAAATCTATTTGTTGGTCTGAAACTTATAAATATGACAAACGTGCAAAAAACAGAAAGAAATAACTGTATGTTACAAAGGTGACCTTGGTTACAAGTGGAACGACTCAACAAAAATATGCTTCATTGCAGAATCCTTTTGATGTCTGCGTGTGTCCTTGTGTCTAAACTGAGGGTGACCTGATGACAAAGCAAGGCCACTTCTTGATGGTGCAGTCAATAAATAGCGTAAGGGGTGTAAATGATGCTCTTGCCAAGGAAGCAACCGTTCCCGTACTGTATTGCTTACACTGTATTGTATGTGTCCCCTTAATTCAAATGAGCAGGTTCATAAACAGATGACATGGTGAAATATTAAAATTGCTCAGCAAACAGGTTTTGTTGCCATGAGGGTTATTCAATCGGTATGAATGTGATTTTGAAGTGGCTTGTGATTGGCCGGCGACCAGTTAAGGGTGTACCCCCGCCCGAAGACAGCTGGGATAAGCTCCAGCATTCCCCCACAATTCTAATGAAGATAAGCGGCATAGAAAAAAGATGGATGGATGATTTTAACATATGGAGTCCACGTCACATCATTTCTCCGGTGCATAACCTGACATAGCCCCTTCACTTTATGTAATCCCTAGCAGTGATTAATAACATAACATTGTGCAAGTTATTTGATTTCAGGAACTCAAATTAGACAACGAGTCAAACACATTGAACTTTGTGACAATTTTTCACATTTTATGCAAAACTGATATTTGGTTTTTGATCAATTGCATGCTATATTAATCAAAAGTGTGAAATAATACATTGTTGAACTATGTCACTTTGTGTTTAATGAATCAATAAAATATAACAGTTTTGCTGTTTAAACTGAATAAGTGAAAAACGTTATAGTGAATAAATGAATATATTGACTGATATTTTATATTATATTTATATTGTATGGATGGATATTCTAATTTATTGAGATGGTGATCCATCATGTTATCACATAGCTTCAACAAGATGGTTATTTACCAACTATCATTAAATGCATTAGCTTCTTTAATAAATAATACATTGCGGTATGTCCACAGTCTCTGGATTTGACAAAAGACCAACGCTGTGTGACTACCATATTTGAAAAGCTAGCATGCTGAAATTAGACACATTCCAGTGCAGTAGTGCCAGATTGTTGTTTTAAGTACTCACAGCGTGTGTCCACAGACGTTCACCATCAGCTTCAGCGAAGGGTTTCTGTATTTTGTCGTTTTGCACCTCGGGCACCCTTGGTCGTCCATTTTTTGCAACAGAAATATACCAACAAGACAGAATAATAACAACATGCAGCTTCGCTGCTTACATTTCCGGCGGCGAGCTCTTGTGTTTCGCTGAAATAGGTCCGACAGGAAACACGAGCAAGAGTTCCGCTTAGACAGTCAACGCAGGCCTGCTGGAAAGTATAATTGTTTTACTTTTACTGAGACCCAGGTAGGGGTCACGTGATTTTGAAAGGATCTAAAAAAAATACAGGCCACGTGATTTCGAAACAATCTTATTTACGACTGAATTTTCAATCATAATTTCAAATCAGAGTCCTATTAGTTGTACAAAAAAGTGTGTAACAATATTTTTTGTTAATAAAAATGCACGTGTAATTAATAATAATAAGGTAAAAAGGACATGATATTATAATAAACATATTTATGTAACATCTGTACAGTACACTGATAAAAACTTAGACCATGTATAAAATGTTATTTATTTGTGTAAAAAAAGGTCATTGTAATATTAAATGCTAAACTAACGACGTAATAATAGAACATTTATGCTAAATTTTATCTCAAACTATAGGAAGCATGATGTAAAGCTAACATTATGCTTATCATTTTGGTGATAGTTTAATCATAGTACATTAACATTAACAATAACATTTTCAATCATTCTATTGGTAAAATACTGAACACTAAAATACTAAATAAACTACTACTGCTAAAAACAATAATAATGCAGCTATTTTATTGGATTTCACTACCAGGGTTGTCAAACTGGATTTCCCCGAGGGCCACATAAAGGTTTTGATAAAATCACTGTGAAACAATATAATGTATACATTTCTCATAATCATGCATAGTATTTTGTGCTAATAAATTGATGGATAACTACTTTATGAATTATAAATTATGGAATAAAGGAAAAATAATGACAGATACTAATAGTGTATAGTTGATTTAAGAAGTTTTTGGCAACAAAAAAAACGTGCTTGTTGCATAGTAAAATTGCAATTGCAGTACAAAACAAAAAGTAACAGAATTAATGTATTAACAAGATTGGAAGGCAAGTGAAAGCAGAGCATATTTGTTTTTTTTTGTGGGCCATATAAAATGACGTGACAGGCCGGACGTGGCCTACGGGCCTTGAGTTTGACACCTGTTCATTAGATGGTACAGAGATGAGGTGCGTAGTGCAATATCAATGGTAAGTAGTCAAATTAAATGTAAACAATTCAAATTGTAAAATCTCATGTTTTTGTAAGGTTATTTATTTGAAAAAAACTGAAAACGTGTGAAAACAATTATTTGGGGATTTTAAGGGGGAAGAAAGCAAACATTTTAGGCTGCATTACATTTTTGTACTTAAAAGATGCTAAAAAGCAATCCACTGTAGGCAAATACATGCTCAGCTATCCACATCTTAGCTTTTGTGTTGTACGTGACAAAGCATTGTAATAATGTATCATTAATAATGAATGAATTACAGCTTCAGAATATGTGAAGGTATGGTGACACTCCAGTGCCAAAAACCATACACACGCACACACACCCACACTCACAAACAAACAAAAACAACCGCATGAGAGAAATGCTGAAAGTTCACAAAACTAAACGAAAAGCTCCCAGGAAAGCCAGGCCTGGGGAAGGGTTAGGTTGAAATACTGTACATGCACGGGATGTCTACAAAGAGAGGTGGCATGAAAGACTCGGAATATTTTACAATTTGATACGTGGTTTGTCCAATTTACATAGCCAATGTTACCATTTCATAGCTTTGCCCCCCCTGTAGTCTGAAAAACGTCCGTTCTGGTTAGTGATCCTGCAGCAGTTTTCTCATGCAGTTGATTTTGGGGTTTGTGTCTGTTTTAGGTATTTAGAGCATCTTTTTTAATCTTGTCCTTTGTAGCAGTTTCCTCTTGCATTTGCTCTCCAGCGTTTGAGTGGTTTGAGTTTTGGATCATTTTTGTGTTTGGAGCGATTGGGCATTGCTAGAGTTTGCCACAATCGACCACCATACGATGGACAAGAAAGCAATTCAAGCTGGGGACCGAAAGCCGCTTTCTGTACACCACTGCCTTAAGAGATCCCAGTTTGGACTCAAGTTGTTTGTTTGTGCAAACCAGACTGACAACCTCATTCCCACGGTCGTGCTGCTCACCATGCACAGGTGAGCGCGCTGTTGGACGATACGGTGGAGCTTGTATGAGTGACAGCTGGAAAGCAAACACTGGAGTCTGGATCCTCGTCGCTCCTCCCTCCTGAGGGCCTTGGGTGTCCAATAGGGTGGCTCTCCTGCGCATAGACCTCTGCGTGTCTCCTTCCACTTGCAGTCTGTGTGGAGTAAATAGTCACATTGGGAGGCTTTGGGGGTAGAGAGAGGGAGAAGTATCTACTTTCAGCTGCTGTCAGATATCCGATCGCCTTCGCATGGCCAGGAGGTAACCTGATCGAGCTGGGAGGAGTGACTCGACCAGGGAAGCCTTGAGCAACAAAAAATGTCTTCTTCTTCTGCTGGAGAAGTCACCACAGCAAATGCCATTAAGAGGGAAAATGTGAAGGAGGTCGACAATCGGGAGTGCATCAAGCTTGCGTCGCTGGAGGCGGCTGAGTTGTCCATGGAGCGAGCGGCACCCAACGCGGACGCGGTGCGCACGGAGCTGCTGGTGAGCGCCGCCTCCTCGTTGGCTTTCTCCCCAGAGCAAGTGGCGTGCGTGTGCGAGGCGCTGCAGCAGGGCGGCAACGTGGACCGCCTGGCCCGGTTCCTCTGGTCCCTGCCCCAGAGTGACCTGCTGCGCGGCAATGAAAGCATCCTCAAAGCGCAATCCCTCGTCGCGTTCCACCAAGCTCGCTACCAGGAGCTCTACAGCATTCTGGAGAACCACAGTTTCAGCCCATCGAACCACACCTTCCTGCAGGATTTGTGGTACAAGGCCAGATACACCGAGGCAGAGAAGGCGCGGGGGAGACCCCTAGGCGCCGTGGACAAGTACCGGATCCGGAGAAAGTACCCTCTACCCAGGACTATCTGGGATGGCGAGGAGACGGTGTACTGCTTCAAGGAGAGGTCCCGGAACGCACTGAAGGACCTGTACAATCAGAACCGGTACCCCTCTCCGGCTGAGAAACGCAATCTCGCCAAGATTACTGGACTCTCCTTGACCCAGGTCAGCAACTGGTTCAAGAACAGGAGGCAAAGGGACAGAAACCCCTCCGAGGCTCAGTCCAAAAGGTGAGGCGACGCAACTAATTACAACAAAGCACAAATCAACACATATTGATCATCTGTGCGTAAAAACTACGATCCAGATTGATTCTTTGATCTCTTTTGTGAATGAAAACGCAGGTAATAATCATCCACTGGCTTGGTGCATCACTACCACATCCCACTGAAGGATGATATGTACATATATGTGTGCATATGTTATTGAAAAGTGTGGGGCACGTTGGTTGTGTTTTGAAATATGAAGCTTGTTGCCATTCAGCTCGGGTTTCAGGTGTGTTGGTGTGCTTATAGGCATGGAAAGCAACTAGATAACGTTTACACTGTCGGAATGAGTGACTGGCGAGTGGGGATGAGACACACACTTTATTTCTGAATCATTGCCGTACATACAGTATGTGCCATTGCTCAGTCAACAAACATCATATTTATTCACTTTTGTCTGTCTTTGTATGTGCACGTGTGTGTCAATGAAGTTGATACACACCTATTGGAGGTCATACGCCCCCCCAACTTTCTAATACACACACACTCTTGAAGATGGCCGCCATTAAAATGTTGAGTGTATATTCCTTGTACAGGCCTATTCACACTCGTGTTATCTGTTCCTGGAGGAGGAGGGGGTGTTTAGGGGAGTGTTTTCTCCCCCTTTTGGAGTGTGGGTTGGGGGTGCAGCTGTTAGAATCAGTCTTAAGACAGCGGGTTACGAAACAAGTAAATATTAAAAATCGGCAGTGTTTTTTTTAACTGAAGCTAATGCTAACTGAACATTCAAACGTTGTTGTAAAATGCTGACATAGAAATTGTAAAGTCATAAGAATATTCAAAGCCATTTGTTTGTGCTGCCGCTACTGCTGCTGGCTGCTTTTTTCACACACCAGAATTTATTGCTGCCAAATGGTTGCACGCTTGTTGACGCTGGTCGTCTCTCCATGAGGTAAGAGGCATTCCCAAGCACAGCCTGCTCTTCAAAGCTGTGTAGCCTCATAACACAGCAACAAATGTGACCCATGACAAAGTCTTACATGCAACACACTCATGGAAAAAGATCAAAGTCAAACAGAAAAATGTGCCTAGCATTTTTTCTTGTTTTGGACACACCAAACCTCTGACTGGTTGAGTATATAAAAATGGTGGAAAATGCATACATTTCACGTGTGACTGGAAATGTGCTTTCCATGTTCCTTTTCCCGTAGTGAATCTGATGGCAACCACAGCACAGAGGATGAGTCCACCAAAGGTCAAGAGGAGTTGTCACCCAGGCCTCTCTCAAACTCCTCTGATGGCGTGATCACTCACGGGAGTCTCCCAATTCAAACGGGGCCTCTGGACAGTGGGGTAGTCATCCAGCAAATTGGAGACATCAAAATGGCGCCTGGATCCAACAGCGCGGGGCTCTACAACGGAAGCCTGGTCACCAATAGCACCTCCTCGGCTGTGTTTCACAATGGTAGCTCGTCTTACCTCCACTCACCTGGGAACATCCTCTTCAACGGGTTCAATTTGGGCATCCAGCCAATGGCGTTCAACTCTCTGAGGCCGTCTGGCAGTGTGCTGCTGGGTGGCTCTGCAATGGACATGCAGGAGAAAGAACTGGGAGGCTCAGCAGATGACTCTGTCCCACAGTACCCCTCTTCCTACTCAGGCTGTGTGAATGGAGGACAGGTGAAGCTGGAGGGGGTTCACACTATGGCCTCCCAGAATGGAGGATCCTCTGTGCTGACCTTCAGCTCCTCGCTCGGCAGCTACAGCCTGGTGCAGGTACCGAGCGGAGTCTCCGACAGCGATGGAAGCTCGTTGCTCAACAGCGATGTCGGCCTTCCTCCCCTGCAGCTCTCTTCTTCGTCATCGTCCTCATCTATCACGCAAGGTGGGTTCTGGAAATTATGTGAAACATACCGTTTTTTTACATTCAAACAAATACAGCAAAATGAAACCCATATGGGAAATAGAAATGAATGCAGACTCAGATTTAGCTAAACTGGCTTGTGCTACACTTAACAAGAAAAAGACAGCCCTCTTTCCAACATACATACGTAGAGAGGGGGAGTGGTCCTCTTTTGTCGCCATCACTCATCATTATGTTGCTTTTGGTCTCCATAACTGGAGGGGGAGGGAAACACGATTCAGGCAATCAGACGCACAAAGAGGGAACAGAAAAAAACACTTACTTTGACAATGAGCAGAGAATACACACCGGGATCAATTGAAAGGAAAAGCAGAAAGTGCGTGCAGCTTGCTGTTGACGTACCACAGGCTCAGGCTACAACAACACAATGTGTGCAAGACACACAACAGATGGGTTCTGTATAATATGAGAAGTGAGAAGAGATTTACTACATGTGTAATGATCTGTCTTTGTCCGGCCACAGGTACAATACCTCTGAGTGATATTGCAGTCAGCTCCGCCAGTGACGATTCGTTGACCATGAACTCCCTGCAGCACAGCACCGTCCTCTACAGTATGAGCAGCGTCAGCCAGCCGCCCATCAAGAAGGAGCCTCTGGAGGGAGGCGTCTACTCCTCCTACCACCACGGGCTCCATCTGGACCCGAGCGGGCAGATCAGCTACTCTAACCCCGGATCCGAAGAGGCTCCATCAACCCAGGTTCCAGTCTCCGCCACTGGAGAAGTCCCTGCCATCACTGCATCCAGCCCTGACGTGTACACCACCCTCACTGTCAGCACACCGCTGATGACCCAAACAAACCCAGGCAGTCACCACCTGCAGCCCGTCAAGTACCACGAGGTCCGGCCGGCTCAGCCCTCGCACCTGATGGGCGCCTGCATGACCCGAGACTACATGAGCCTGTCAGAGAACAAGGCGGACGGCTCAGGCCCGGCGGGTGTGACTGACATGGTGCGGGCCATGTGCCGGGACATGGAACCTGTGGAGGGGAAAGAGTTAGCCAAACTACAGACAGTGCAGATGGACCAGGACATGGCTGACCTTTAACCTTAAAGCAAAAGCACAAAGTCCATGCAAGCAGTGATATGATGACGCTATTATTTGTGTGTGTGTGCGTGTGTGCATGTGTGTGTGTGCGTGTGTGTGTGCATTTCTTTTACCATTCATTTCTTTTAATTGTTAAATTATTTGAAGATGCACTCTAGTAAGAGAGAAGGCCTGGACATTTATGCAAAAAAATAATGATTAACATGTTGCGTCCACCTCTGTGTAAATTGACGCATGGCGTTGGAGCCGTATAGAAAAGTACAGTTTTACAGACAACACCTGCTACTTCCTGTTGAGTGGACTTGATTTGCTAAAGCAGGTGCTGGCATGCCGCAAGTCACGTGACAAGGATGTTCCTCCAAACTAAATGCGTCATCTGGGTCAAACCAAAAAGGTCAGTGGTAGGGGGATGAGGGGGAGCACGTCTGTGGAAGTGGGCCAGTTTTACTGAAGGACTGCATGCATGTACAGACAATAACTCATTCAACACTCAAAAGCTGCTCAATTCCAACAAAGTGCCCTTCAGTAAGCACCTTAAATTGCCTCTCCATGTCTCAAACATGAATGTACCTTTTTTGGGGGGGGCATTTGCACTACCATCACGACACCATGGCTGTAGGGTTTGACGAGCCCCGACAAATGCGCACGTTTGAGCAGTGAATGCTATTTTCAAGCCTCGTCGTCAACAGCGAGGCTGGGAATTGAAACAAAAGGTCACACTTTGCGGGTTCATATGTCGCTCATATGTTGTTTATAATGCCTCTGCTACGTTAAATAAGCGTGATGATGCTACGCGTTTTGTTTTACCGTGCCTCTGCAAATGCAAATGCCTACAGTGAGAACAAGAGAAGTATTTTTTTTTTAAACACCGAGGTATTGCAATGATTTTTCTTTGCAGGGCATCAGAAGGTAGTGGACATGTTTTGTCTTTTACATAGTGAAGAACACTGAAGCTCTGCTATCTGAAGGCAATAACATCTCAGATGCAGAGATTTACCACCACATCCACCACTGCTGTCACTGGAATATTTGTTTGGTGTCAAATTAGGAAGAGACAAGAAAATGTGGAGGCCATTTGTCAAGCGGGTCCTGTACTTTTTTTTAACCACAGGAGCTTTATTCTCCCTGTCATACACGACCATAATAGCACATTTCAGCCTTGCGGCCAAGACACAGCATTCATATCTCTGAGTGCATCACACTTTGGTCTTTTTTGTTACTTTACTTTGTTGCTTTAACATTTTACTGTATACCAAATGTTAGTGATGGGCAAATGTTTTTTTTTTTTATCTTTAGTTTGACGTACAGTATGTGTTTGTTATCTGAAATTATGTGAATGTATTTTTCTAAATCTCTGTACTGCAATAAAAGTTTATATTTATAAAAACAGTTACAATTTTTATCTTTGCTGCGTTTGACCCACTATGTACAAGCGACGTGTCTTTATGACAGACATATGTTTTCTCCTACATTTTAGTGACCAAACTGTGAGGATGAGGAAGGGGTGGGACTGGCGTTGCTGTAGTCCAGCGCGCCTGCTGCTGCTTGCTCTTTCTGCAAAACCTCACCATGATCGTTTGCACATGCCTGGCAACCTGGACTTCATTAGCCCTCCTTTTCTCATCTCAGCCCCTGTAATTCAAATAAACAGCAATGAGATTTCCAGAGGTAAAGCCTTTTGGGGTGGGGGGTCTTCAACTCCACACAGCCCCATCCAAAAGCTCTTCCCTTGAGCGAAGGCCAAACAGACCCCCTCCCCAACCCTCCCCACTGCTCCTCTCTGCTCCCGACATGTGGAAGAATGAATCTGAGGTGCTGTCACTCACGGACACTGAAATCCTCAACTCCTCACATGGCTTGAGGGGATTGTCTGTAAATGCACAGATTCCCACCAAATGTGTGTGTCCCGACCAAAACAACGTCTAGAGATAGGACATAGGCCTGGTTTGGCAAATAGACAAACACCAGAGGTTTACTGTTTGACTTTACCCTTAGAGTGTCTGCAGTGGATTACTGACATTCTGGCCAAAAGATGTGATCCAACGGATGCTACACATAAACAGAGCCTATTTGTCTGTGCTCATTGTTGGAGCAGAGGCACAGACAGGGAGAGAGACAAATGGGTGAGTCAAGCAGGAAGGGAGGGTGAGGCCGGGATAAAGTTACCTGTGCACAGGTGACCTCGTTGCCATGGGCAGTGGATTAGCTGATTGTTAGGTATCAGGTGACCCCTCCTGCAATATTGAAGAGGTTGAAAACAGCTTTGTTGTAGGCCCGAACAATGTCCCATTTGCAGCAAGCAGGAGGCCATGAGCTGACTCTCACGAAGAGGAGGAGGAAGTGCAGAAAGAAAAGAAGCATATTTGTTAACTGAAAGAGCAGATGTAGTTCATTTTTCATGAACATACGCACACGCTGTTTTGTCCATATTTTGAAAACAAATGCCGAGAAAAAGAAGAAGAAGCAGGGAACTCCCCCCAAAACCGTGGCCTTATTAAAAACACTGACCTCTGATCTTTGCCGATGCTTTCAAAGCTGACATTTAATGCGGTGCAGCAGACTGCAAGCCATATGTAACATGACCTGGGGAGCACGGTACTCCACTGCTCCACGTCCCACTAATGAGAGGGCAGGGGTCGGCGGGTACCAGCCTGGCTCATACAGACCCACCACTACTGGTCTGCTCCCCGCTGCTCCCAGCAGATGCAGAGTTTAGCTCTCCCCGGGCTACTGGAAGCTGCTGTTTGTAGGAACAATATAGAGTAGAATAAATAAAAGGTATGTGGGAAAGATGCAGTCCAAACCTGTGCTGGTTTCAGCTGATGGAATAGTAAAAGGCAGACTAAGGGTTTCCTATTGGAGTTGAAAGTATTGTCGTGGCGCCCCCTCCCTGCCAGAATGCACACATGAGCGCCACTAATTTCATCTCTTTGTTTGTTTATGTTATTTATCAGCCTCTGCAATTTGTTGACTTCGGCGATCCTGCACCCCCTAAATACAAACTCCCCCTTCCCCTAACAAAATACTTAGCTTGTGGTGTGTTTACGGACCACAGGGCAGTAAACGCGCAGGCTGTAATTGCAATGCGTTTGTGGAGTCGGCCCTCTGGAGGAAATGCGTAATGATTTTGATGGGGGGTCGAAGCCCAGCGCACTTGTAGCAGGTCTAATTTTCCAACATGACAGGAAACTCTGTTAAGCTGATAATTGCAGCTCCAATTTCATTTAACTCACTCATGTCAACAGTTGTGTGTTGTGTTTGGGGGCGCGGGGTCTGCCTTTTTATTTGGGACATGGAGAGCACTCAACCAAGTACACGCTACCCACCATCAATTGATTTGCCAATTATCACCACGACCTTAGTATTATTCTGCTGCGTGCATACAATTGCACAGTTTTACTCATTTGTCTTCCCATAACAGATGACAAAAGTCACACGAATGAATCCTCGGCAGTACTTTATCAGCCTAATTTAAACAGCATCAGAGTTGTTCCACTCGGTGCAGCTGAAATAGCAGTTTGGATTTAGATGGAGTGAAAACCATCTGTGGGCCGTTTCACTTTTCCTCCATATTTTACAAACATAAACCCTCCTATAATGGGAGCCCTTTTGATGGTGACATTTTTATGAAGCGGACTCGTGTGTTCCTCGAGAGGCAGCCTCTCTATTATTTTTTCTCTCCTCGACTGAAGTGAAATGTAGCGTTTCATTGGTTTCCATGGCAACGCCGGGTGCAAACATCCTGACCTCGGTGGCATAGTTAACAATTATTAAAGTGGAATCAGTGGGGGGGGGTGAAAAAAGTATTTAAAATATTAAAAACCTTACTTATTGTTTTGATTCTGTAATGTGCTCAGTGAAAAGCGGATTGTGAAAGCACGCACTCATTTTTGTGAAGATGATTTGTGCACAATGTCAGTGCAAGGCTGTGTCATACCTTAAAAGTGTTACCTCACTAATTGGCTAATAGTCATAAATAAAGGCATTGATTAAAACAGAAGCAATATGTTTCGCAGTCAAAGATCCTCTCAAACAGGAGCAATCTGTCATTTTAAAAGTCTGTACTGCAATATATTAGTCAAAATATTTGAACTTTCAGGACTGTGGCAGAGATGATATTTTATGCTGGACGCCCTGAAATACTTGTTGTTTTTTCTGCAGACACTGTTTACTCTGTCATGTCTAAAATAAATCTAATCATTTTACATTTACTTACTGCATAGCCAAAGTGAGCTTCACAGCCTGGGAGAAAATATGTTTTTTCTTTATTTTTCTCAATCTGCTGCACAGTCTTCTTTGAAAAGCACTTTGAAAACCGCAGTTCTAACAAGCGAAAGTGCGCTGCTGTTTTTCTTGTTGTTTTTTTGGCAGTACAGTTTTGATCTGAAGTCACCGGCGAGTCTGATGTCGTTCATGGGCCACATGTGGCCCGTGGGCTGCAAGTTGCACAGCCACTGACTTACACATATAGCGTCTACACCAAAAAGTATTGTATTACTTTCAGGGGTAAAAGGAGGGTTCGGGTCTGGCCGTGGCCGAAGTGGAGGCGGAGAGTCGACATCTTGAAATAATTTGGCCCCCTGGGCTGCTGGGGTTAAAGGAGGAGGCGCGTCGCAATGTGGTAGAGATATTAGAGAAACCCGAGAGCTGCTCATCAGACAGCTCATTTACTGGAGCCCTGAGCTTTTACACAGCCACGCAAGCCGCACAAGTACCTTCTCTTATATTGCCCGGCAACGTGCACATAATGTTAATACGCACATGCGCAGATTGCTATTATAATTATACTAATAACAATAATAACAATTGAGACATTAAATGCACTAATAATTTCATTCATTTACAATTATTAGTTACCCACTGAAGAATTTAGCTCCCGGAATTATAACATTGAGACTGGTTCGTTTAAAGGTGCACTGTTGAGGTCCCCTTGTGCAAGGCAACTATACCCCCTGACATCTTTCCCCTTGTGCATCGGTCTGCATGTCAATTATATAAACTAGAGACTTTTACAATTATTTATCGCTTCCTTTTATTTCAATGAAATTAAACTATGTTGTGAAAATCTGTGCAAAAACAAAGATTATGCTGAAGCTGTAAAATATATCGCATGTTATCCAAGCATTTCGGGCCATAACTCGGCTGCTTTTATTCAAAAATGGAATCCGGTTTCAAGAGTCTACATGGGGCAGACAAAGAAATGTGATCCATGAGTCTGGGACCAACAACTGCAGCGGCAAGGGCATGTGTGGCACAGAACTCATTTACTAATGGATCGGTTTAGTGTTTCAGGCCACCGAAAAACACTGCATGCATCCACGACTATGGTGCCGGTCAAATCCCGGAGACACGAATTCCCAGAGAATTGAAAAGCATTTCATACAACATGGCGATGCGGAAAAATAAGGAAGGGAATGGTTAATAACTCAAGTATGGGCCAATGATTTCATGATTTCATGGTTTACCTTAGCTGTAGATATGACATCCATGACACGCACAAACGCACGCACACCCACACTGGCACACACGCAGCGGAGGCAATTTAGGCGAGTTGTGGTTTCTCACATAAGGACTGTAAAGACAGGTACACCGAACTTGAAAAATCATAGCGACTTATTAAATTATATCACCTCATAAAATAAACGGCCTCTGTAATTATTAGGCTGTGAAAAGCTGGGGATGCGACCATCTGCATGTAATTAAGGGAGGTGAGTGTCGACTATATCTAAAAGGGGCCTCCTCTATGCAGGCCAGGGGTGTCCAAAGTGAGGCCCCGGGGGCAATTTGCAGCCCGCAGCGGAACTAGAACATTACACACAAAGAAAAGGAGCCAAATAGCTCCTCTAAAAGGCACCTGGAAATGAAAATGGCCCACTATCTGTGTGTCTTAAAGTGACCCATTTTCGCCAGGATACGCGTGCTCATTTTCCAGGACGTTAAATCCTTCAAGAAGGATATTGGTTCCTGGATTAATAATAACAATAAAGAATGAGAAAAACAAAACAAATATAACATCGAGAGGGTCCATTTTGCCACGTGTTACACAAAGCTGGACTGTTGCCTATTTTCTTCAGATTGTAGCGTATCTCACCCACACTGGATCGCTACTAAAGTGGTTCTCAATTATGGTGTTTTCCACCTTGTCTCCCCTGGAGGACAGACATTTTTGTCATCCCCCCAAAATTGACACACCGCTGAGATCCTATTTGTTTGTCTGTACAAACCACTGTATGTGTTGCCGGCACCGGCATTCCGGATGCAATAAATGGGCGATGAAAATATTGGTTAATAAAATGAGCTAAGATAACAACTGCAGCATCTTAAAACAATTTCCACGTTTACTCTCAGCGTCATTAAGGAATTGATATTCCCTTCTACTTTCTCTACGGTATGGTTTGTTGCCGACACGCTGAACAATTTCCATGAAAGAACATCACGTGGTCACATTTGCACACTTCAGCATGTCCGAAAAGAAGGAGGACGAAGCAGAGTTGACTTATTCCTGCAGGCCAGCCCCTTCTCCGTGTCTATACGGCTGATAATTAATTCCCACCATATACTTCGTTTGCTTGCATAAACAGTCATAAACAGAAAAGCAAACAGAATAAGGAATGTGAAGAAGAACAAGTAAAAGCTGTTGGAAAAAAATACTAAAAAGCCAAAATGAGATTTAGAAAAGTAAATGTGGTGGACACCCCGATATGCAAAAGAACACAACACTCCCCCAAAGAACTGAGATCTTGTTGTTTGGTACTTTTGCATGGTCGTTTTGTGTTGTTTTTGCGCTCATGCGGTTACTCCTAAGTCCAAACAATGCCTCCTCCAAACATGCTAATACGGCCAATAAGAGGTCTGTAATAATTGATTAGTGTTTAGGAGCTGCTGCAGTGGGGGCGGGAGGTGGAGGCGCTCCTATTTCAGCCCCTGACGCGCTGCCTCTGGGGAGGAAACGGAGCTGCAAAGTCAGTCCAGCTCTGCTGTGTAGGGTGCAGGGCGGAGAGAGAGCCAATCACCGGAACGCAAGGGCTCCCTTTAAGCCTGACATATCTCCAGCAGGAACAAATTGTCCCAACAATCAACATCCAAAATCTGCTGGGGCAGCGGAGAAGAGTGAAGAGGAGTGGATCGTGGGCAGGCGGAAGGATTGTATCGCCACCCAAAAATAAAAACAACAATCAGCTTTTGGATTTTTCAAGGTCGGAGCAGGGTGGAGTGAGCCGGGACATCATGTCGATTTTACCCTCCTTTGGCTTCACCCAGGAGCAAGTGGCGTGCGTGTGCGAGGTGCTGCAGCAGGGCGGAAACCTGGAGAGGCTCGGCCGCTTCTTGTGGTCTCTCCCCGCCTGCGACCACCTCCACAAGAACGAGAGCGTCCTCAAGGCGAAGGCGGTGGTGGCCTTCCACCGGGGCAATTTCAGGGAGCTGTACAAGATCCTGGAGAGCCACCAGTTCTCGGCGCACAACCACCCCAAGCTGCAGCAGCTGTGGCTCAAGGCGCACTACGTGGAGGCGGAGAAGCTGCGCGGCCGGCCGCTCGGGGCGGTGGGGAAGTACCGGGTGAGGAGGAAATTCCCTCTGCCGCGGACGATCTGGGACGGCGAGGAGACCAGCTATTGCTTCAAGGAGAAGTCCAGAGGCGTCCTGCGAGAATGGTACACGCACAACCCCTACCCGTCCCCGCGGGAGAAGAGAGAGCTGGCCGAAGCCACCGGACTGACCACCACGCAGGTCAGCAACTGGTTCAAAAACAGGCGGCAGAGGGACAGAGCCGCCGAGGCCAAAGAAAGGTACTTCTCTCGGCAAACTAGTGCAGAAGTAACATGGAATGGAAAAGAAATATTTGCGCATAAAAGCTCCCAGGGAAAACTTTCACCTTCGTTCTCCTATATTAGCCTTTTTATTTAAAAAGCCTGCAAAATGTGCATTCGCTTTTGCTTGCTTTATTCCACAAATCGCATGATTTTTGGGGGTTTATTAAGGTAAAACTGTAGTCTCCCGAAGTTTTGAAAGTCCCCTCACACCCACTTTGAATAGTGCACGAGAGCGTGAACTCCTTTTATTTGATTTGTTATATTTTATAGAACGTTTTAGAAGACGTGTCTTGTACTTGTGCTTTTCTCCACTATATTTGATTTCTTGTCGAGCTTCCAAACGTGCTTGCAGGGACGGTGTGGTTTGCATGCACGATCAGTGGGGGGGGGATCGAATAATCCAAATCACAGTATTTACAAAAAAGGCCTAAAGTTTATCCCGACACATCCCAGCATGCACCCACCTTGTGCTGTCTCCTTTCTTCCAGAGAGAACAGTGAAAACAGCAACGCAGGCGGCAACAAACAGAACCAGCTGTCCCCGCTGGACGGAGGCAAGTCTCTCATGTCCAGCTCAGAGGACGAGTTTTCCCCCCCTCAAAGCCCCGACCAGAACTCAGCGCTTATACTTCAGGGCAACATGGGCCACCCCGGGGCTTCCGCGTACTCCATGCCCGGTCTGGGAGGCCCACAGCCGGTGCACGGCATGCACGGACACCCGCACCAGCTGCAGGACTCCTTGTTGGGACCCCTAACCTCCAGTCTTGTGGATTTGGGCTCTTAAAACGGGGGCTTTTTTATTTCCCAAAGAAAAAAGCCGGAAGAGGACTGGCAAATGAATCAGACAGATGTACGAAATAACACTATCGTAGCCTATACCGTATTATGTAGACTGACTTGTCTGTCGTTGCATTTGATATACGACACAATTCCTTTATGCGCTTAAATCTGGATATCGCCCTGACAGGAGTTTTTTTTTAATCTCTTACACGTAAAAAAAAAAACACGCACGCACACACACACACACACACAACAAGACCCAAAACCCGCATCGGAACACTTAAGTGGACTATACCCATTTGCTTAATTTATGATTCTTGTTGAAAGAATTCCAGTCAGGTCATGTCATTAGATTCAAATAAAACAAAAAGCAATTCAGTTGTCTCACTTTTTAAATGTCAATTGCGAATTGAAGGAGACTATTTAAAAATGCGTGTTTATCCTCTGAAATAGAAACAAATATGATAGATGTGTGCACACATCGGACAAAAAGCGGTGCTTTATTTCCTCCATTATAAATGTCGTCCATAGTGAGCGCAGACGCCCGTTCATTGAAAGCCTAGAATGTAAACAGCCATAAATGAAACGTACACATTCGCAGTTAGGGGGCTGCTTTGTAAGCACCGTTTTTTTCATTCGCGTTTGGTTGAAATTCTTTTTTGCATTTGATTTTTTGCTACCCAGTCTTCTTTGCACTCCCCGAGTTTGTTCCGTTGGTCCCGGGCCATGGGAAAGAGGCAATGCGCAGCCTTTACAGCGGTGCATTTCCCAGACGTAAATGACAAACATCCTGCAGGAAAATGAAGAAAAAACCAAGATAAAGGTCAAGGTCACTGTTTGATTAAATAAATACTGTGTATAAGCACAACTGAATAGAATGTTCCTTGAATAACAAAGGCTAAACTACACCAGGAAAAATAATGATAACCACCCAATGCACTAATAGCAATAAAGATGATAAACTGATAACTGAGGAGGGCAGGTGATCTGAATGGGATCTGAATATGCAGAGGACATCTCTTTAGACCCCCACCCCTCATACACCCCCACACACACTCATGTCAGAGTAAACTGTTTTGAGCAGAGAGCACTGAGCATTTCCTGAGCATAATCTGAAACAGTTGCTGTTAGCATTACTGCGTGATTGCAGAGATTGCCGGGATGTAGGGACTCAGCACCCAGCTTCATTTTGGGGGTCAGTGGGTGGAGGGGTGCCTCCAGCTATTTTGCATCCCAGAGCGCCACGTTTTTTTGTCCCTTGCGCACCCTTAAAGCTGCTGAATCCCAAGTGTTTGGCTGATTTGAAGAATTTGTGGCATTCGTAGGACTAAAAAGCAGCAAATATGTTAGTAAGTTAGGGGCAATGAAAAATTTGCATTGGAAAATTTGTAGCAAGGCTTCTTTTTTTTTTTTTTTAAACAAATTTATTTAAAAGCATTAAAACTGGCCAGTATTCAGATTTGTTACAACTTGTAAAAACTACAGTCTATATGATGTTTAGGTGAGTTACTCCCTGAACTCACCCTTATGCTCTTTTAAATTCAGCAAATTACTGCTCCTCATGTTCAAAGTCTTAACAGAGGACCGTGGTGCATGATTATGCACAACCGTGTTATGCTGAAAAAGTTTGGTGAAGGACATCGCCTAATGCAATGTTATATGCTCTCGTGGGAAGAGGTCCGGCACATTGCTTGAAGAAATATACTAAGCTCTGAGTACACAGAAAGCAATAAATGATGCGGGGAAAACTTTCATACTCTGAGACAGATGGTCTTTTTCATAGAATATTTAATGCTTTTACGTAAATTGAAGATTAAACAGTGTGTGACACACAGTAAAGGGACAAGCTTCTGATGATCCTATCATTCAGCGGTAGCATGTGCCTCTGACTCTTGGCATGAGAGGGTGGCTAAATATTCACAAATTAACAAACAGGTGATCACAAAGCCACCAAAGAGACTCTTCATACCTGTTAATCTAATGACAACATGTGCAGCGGCGCAGAGACACAGTCAGGATTAAACAGGCGTTGCGGGCCACATGACAGTACGAGGCCATCAGTCACCTTCAGGATGTGCAAGAGACTCAAATCTCAAATCAAACCCGCATGCTGATTCTAATCACCCTCAAATCCCTTGTTTCCGAACAGGAGAAGTAGAAATTTGTCTTTCATAAATGCAGTATAAGCCACCATGTGTCGCAGTGTTTAATGATAAAAAAGGGCAGGTTGAGCTCATCGCTGCCAACAACAACAGCTGCTGATGGCAAACAGGGTCCAGTCATCAGCAGGGCATTTCATTTGTCATGGCTGTAAAGTGGCAGTGGCTCTAAATCAACAGCAGGAAGGGTCTGGACGTGTACAAACAAACATGCAGAGCATGAGCCTGCGCAGTTGTCCAATACACTGGTGTTTGCACTGGCTCTGTCAGGGTGTGCGCATCTGATCTATCGGGCACCCAACACCTTTTGGCCTTATACGTGGTCTGAGGGCAGGTAAAGTTTTGGCGCACACGGGAGCCGGGTGTGAGACAATCCCAGGTATCTATAATCACAAGGTGGAGAAGGGGGGTGATGAAGGGACGGAGGGAGGGTGATGAAGGACAAAAGGATCTTTTCAGGCCTGCCTTTCAGAGGGGAGGAAGAGAAGCGAAGGGGGAGTAAAGAGAGATTTTCTTACCAATGATGCATGGATCTGACAATGTTCCTGTCTGGTCCAGAGGCACATGCAGGCTGTTTATCTACTGTATAAGTGTGCGGGCAGGAGAGGAGACCGTAGGCAGGGTATACAACAACCTCGTAAAATTTGAAAAAGGTTTTCCTTGGGTTGTTGAAGTTCTACAAACAAATAGACTCGAGTGTTTGACTTTACCCCCCTTGATAATCTATCCTACCAATCAAATCATTCATTTTCAGATATTGTATTATTTTTAATGAAATGAGAGAATCTTACAGAACAGAAGGGGCTCTGCTGTTGGTGTTCTTTAGACCAAAAGCTAGACTAGACTGAATCCAAAGTGCCTCTTGCTGGTTGGAGACAAGTAGTGCACTTCACTTTACATCAACTGCTTTATGATGAAAAATTAGTTTCAAACAATCAATCAATTAATCACAATCAATTAATTAATCAGTCATTCATTAGGTCCATCGCTAATGCAGACAGCAATGTAGTCAAAACGACCTCTGTCACACAGATCTGCAAAAACAACCACAAAAACAATGTACTGTGCATGCCAGAACAATTGTCAACAAAGGAACTTTGGATCGAAATCACTCAAACACGCACACACACATCCCCATACACACACAGACGACTTTGTCTGCATATACTGTATGTTATTTGTGAATGAAGTACAGCACTCAATTTTATACAGTGGCGATGCAGTAAATGCTACTCCTTACTACACGAGCATAAGCTCTACTCAGTGCTGTGTTTCGCCATTACTGTTGACCGTGACATATTTGTGCATCCCCGGACGGCACAATTAACATGCCTGTGTATCTCTTGTGTTTTTGAGAAGTACCGCTTTTTGCATTTAGACAAGAAATTGTAATTTTCTCATTTTCAACGGCTTACGTTTCTAGGCCCTGCACATACGGGAATGTTCTCTTTTTATGGAGGGTTGATTAAAAGTCAGTTCCACACTATGCCGGAGTAGTATATAGTTGCATCCAGACGGAAACCGATAACTCAGTTGCAACAATGTAATACACAAGGCACACCTACACCTAGCACTGTGAAAAGACAAGCAGACAGAACCATGCGACACTCTAATTCAAGGCAAAAGAAACAAGTGCAAAAGTCAGTCATCTTCGGCATTCCAAGCCTTATGTAGACTTACGATAATAAGTTGAACTACTAGGACAAGTCGTTATGGAGTATGAGACAACAACATTTCAGGAGCATGTCCACTGAGATGAGTCATGTTTGTCGAAATATTCAGATACTGATGTCAACATTCTCATGTAGACATTCTTAGCTGTCTACATGGAAACGATAAGCCTGCGTTTTCAGATTTTCCCACCCTGGAAGCCGTTTTCAAAAAATACCGTTTCAGGGCCCCCAGAACGATGAATTACTTTGCCGTTTACACCTGAAAACCATTCCGTGTGGACAGCCCCTTTCACTCATTTTCAAAGGAGTGCTTCTTTAAGTTAAAAAATGTAGACCACCATTTTTTGTCTCTGTAAATGGCCCATCAGAGAGGGAAGAAATAAAAAATGAATGGAGTACAAACTCATTTCCTACACTATAGTCTGATGATATACGATCCAAAAAGGTGAGTTACTCCGACAAGGCCACAAGTTCAAAACTCACGAGAGTAGGAAGCCAACCATCCAAGAGGAAGCTACTATGCGAGTGAGCTGAAAGAAATATTCATCTCTGTCTTCTGGCCAGCTGAGTGATGGATCACCCCAACGAAGAAAGCAGAGAGGAGAGGGTGGTGGAGGAGTAGACTCGGCTGATGATCCCTGGCCTTTAGGGTGTTAAATAGCATGTAAGTCAAATGAAGGACAGTGTTATGTACATTTTCTTGTTGTGAAAGAGGACGATTTCATTACCCTACAAGGACAAGATAGAATGCATGAGTAATCGAGATCAACAGGACTTGAGTAAAAAAAAAAAATGCCGGGTAGCTGTATAAAATACTATTATTTATTAACAATTCATACAACGTTTTCATGTAACAATTTCTTATGGAGACAAAACCCTGCTTTGGTGGTGGAGAATCGGATATCCAAATAACCTTGGAGAGAGAAGTTAAACATGATAGTGGCATTTGTCTTGGATTGAAGCGTATCCTACACTTCTTCCTTTTCAGACTTAGACGAATAGGTGCAAGGTTGCTGCAGTTGGTCAGGTCTAGGTTCAGCAACACTACGTGCTCAAAGAATGAGGTCCGCTGACTACCTGAATATACTGAATGAGCAGGTTATTCCATCCATGGATTTTGTCTTACCTGATGCCATACGCATATTCCAAAATGACAATGCCAGGATTCATCAGGCTCAAATTTGGAAAGAGTGGTTCAGTGGGCATGAGACATCATTTTCACACATGGAGTCCAGACCTTAACCCCATTGAGAATCTTTGGGATGTGCTAGAGAAGACTTTGCGCAGCGGTCAGACTCTACCATCATCAATGCAGGATCTTGGTGAAAAATGAATGCAACACTGGATGGAATCTTTTTTTGGGGCCAGGCAGTGTATTTACACGTTTAGGATGTTGCGCTCTTGTTCTGTCATATTGTGAGGTTGACATGTTTTTAAGTTATGCTTCTTTTCATTTTTATGCCACTCCACCAGCTCCTCCACTTTAGGACCCTATACTACTGACCAGTGGCAGCAGAGTAGGCACGGTCGAGGGAAAAGAGCCAATAGGAGAAGAGTGAAGAGTGCAATTTTACTCTGTACACAAGTTGAAATTCATGGAGCATTTCATTTATTTTTGTTATCATTTTAAAAGCCCCCAAAATGAGCAGTCCCATCACTATCCGATTGGACGTATGAATGTGGTCTGCAAAAAGCAATAACGTCATTATGTTTTGAGACAACAGAAGTTTGCAGCACAGAAAGAGCCTATAGACTAAGCATTTGAATTGTAAGATGGAAGAACACAAAAAGGATAAACATCGATTCTTAAGCGAAAACAAAAAGTTGCTGATCACAAGCCAGTCTCACTGACTTTTGTAGGAATGGCCCGGGTTTACTACCACATTATAGGATTATCTCAACAAGATCAATAATTGATCACTTCTACTGCTCTAAAGCTTTCATGAAATACCCAGCCAGGCACTGCTTTTTGCTCTAAGGTGTCTTTTGGGGATGGGCAGATGTAGCAAACACAACAGGAGGTAGGAGTATGGGATATGGGATAATGAAATCTAACTCCCACTCCCAAAGGACATCACCTCGCCCATCATGGGGCTCACAAATAGCTCAAGGACCCTCTCCTTTCTAAACATGCTGGGCCAAGCCCAAACATCACTGCAGCTATACCATCCTTACATCCCTCCAGCTATATGTCCACTTGTTTGTTTGCCGAAGTTGGAGTGACAGCACCACGAATCTGAGCTGCCATCTCCCTCCCTGTGCCCTTTATCTTTATACTGCAGAAGCGGATAAAATACCCTTCTTGCTTCCATGCTAGAAAAAAAAGAAAAACATTCAGGAAATGAAAGTTGTAACACGATCCTCTGTGTGCCAAACGTCTCCCTGAGCAGGGACAAAAGGCCGGCAGAGAAAAGCTGCTGTGCCTTGGTTAGTGAGCACATGATAGAGGAGCAGGGATGCTGGCGGTGAAAGGAATACAGAGGAAAAGAGAGATGGACGCAAAGTAGAGGACGATGAGAGAGGGCAGTGAAGAAAAAAGAAAAATAAACCTACAGCTCTGTGCAGTGTTTTTTCCACTGGATCTCTAGCCCTCATCATTTCTCAATCAGCAGTCATGGTCCAGATCTTGACATGCAGGATGGAGAAACAGGGAAAGATGTTTGATGTCCAGCCTTTTAACTTCCATTACAAACTCATATATGAATGATGCGGGAATCTTGACCCCTCTCTGCTCACTTTTTTACCTAATACACATACCAACCAACCGAGCTACCTAAGATAGCTACTACGTGCCAACCCACACAACACTTGCCTGCTTCCTACCAGTTTACCAGCCAACTAACTAAGCAACCGTACCAGACCACAAATACCCAACATACAAACTGTACCTACCACTCAACACATGTGTATTCATTGATACAAGAGAAACACAAAGTTAGAAAAAAAGCTAATAAAATGTGTCTGTATGGTCGTCCGGTTCAACATCAAATTATATGTATTTTTCCTTGGCCCTTGGCCTTTGGCAAAGTCTGTTGTCACAGATGAGGTCAAATGCAAGGTTATTAAAACAAGACAGCTATTGCTGGCTTATGATGATAGCAACAGTTTCTAACCTAATATACCTGCCTTTTAACTCACTAACTAAACTAACAAGTAAACACTGAAATACCTACCGTGATAAGAGTAATAAGCCATCAATAATGCATTTGTAACATTCTGAACGAACCACACATCTTTGCAACCAACTTGCAGGTAAGAGAATTTTACCAAGCGGTGAGATTGTTTCAACATCCTGAAGCAAAGACATATGACTTGACAGGCTGAGTGTCTGCCTCACCCTCTCTGTCTCTGAGTTTGGCAGGTTTATAACTCTGACCCAAGAGCATGACTGAGAAGGGCTCAAGGTACTGAACTTCAACTTGGCAACAGCTGCAGAAACTAGATACTAAAGAGTTATAAATATAGATCATTAAAATCCAAACCGGTGCCCTTGGTCTGCCTTCACACTTTCTCACGCATGTACATTCACACCCTATACTGTATAATCTGTCCGCTCATTCACACCCAGACAAAATTCATTTTGAGTTCAACATGTAAACTGTTTTCTGTGCTACTGCTGCTGTGAGGGACCCAATCTCCCAAAATTATCTTACAAGAAAATTTTTTTTTTAGACATGTAGTTTGACCCTCTGGTTCCCATGCAATATGCATAACATTACATACTCATTGTAAAACATGACGCGTGGTTTTCACTGACTCAACCTATGAAACAGGACTGACAGCTGTAGAACCTGCGTCCGTTTACTTGTATCTCTATTGTGGGACTTGAGCACCGCCCTGTGGCCGATTGGCGATTCTACAGCTACCGTCCAATGACAGACTTTTTTACTATTTATATTTATTTTATAATTGTCTACAAACATACATGTCATTCTTCTTCAACATTAACACCCACACTTACATAGTGTATTTCATTGCACGACATTTAAAAACCTATGAAGGGAAATTATAACTGGGCTACATGTATAAAAATCAATACAATGAAATAAGAATTAATGTTTGAATATTGAAAGATAGTCAGGTTCTCTAAAAAATATGTTTTCAAAATGTTATTTAAAAAAAATATTTTGGTCTTGAAGATTTAGCTTAAACTATGGGTGGTTTGAGTTCCAATCTAACAAGTGAGAATGGCTAAATACTCGAGTACACAGCTGATGCTGACCAAGCTAAAATAAATATTTAATTGACTTAAGAGTAGCTGCCTGTGTAATTAGTATTTGTGTCGTTATACGTATCATTTTCATTTGCTGTTTTTTTCCCTTTTTTAACAGTAAAATGCCTCAGCATCAAAATTTTCCCGTAATAAAGATTTAGCATATTTTGCATGACTTCTCAAACTTCTTTGGTGGACGTCAGTTACTCAATTTCACTTTAAAAGTTTTCAAAGTTTAACTTTACACTCTTTCTTTAGAAAATAAGTTACAGTTACATAATAAAATAGCAATAATATTTGTCTCTGCTATTGTGCCAAAAACTGTTACTATGTCCGATATTGGCTTTTTTGCCCATGTCCAACTCTCAATTTCTGATTCCAATATCAACTGATACCGATATGTGCACTATCACATATCTCCTGTCCTGGAATTAACATATATTTGTTGTGAAACTAAAGGATACAACATCAGCAATTACCTTCTTCAGGTGGCTGTAAACCACATTGTAAAACATCTGAAAAATACTTGCGACTGGGCATGGCAAAGCGTGGCTCAAAGAACGGCACAAGTTTGATGAATCCAGTGTCTTGCACGCTGGAAAAGGGCTGGTTACCCAGTGCAATCACTACATGATTTTCCGATTGGTGGCTTTGACCGTGGGAATTGCAAGTATTGAAGGACAAAGTCTTGGTTCCGTATCGCATAACCAGCACTTTGCGGTCTTTTCAAATTATCCTTTTAACATCCGAAAGAGACACCATAGACATAACATTATCCAGGTATAGAGCAAGCAAGCTTGTTTACTGGCTTTGATGAGATTATCATTTAGGTACTGGAAAATACAGGAGGGCTTAGGCCCATATACTGTACATCATTGTAGGTAAAACACCTGATGCTGATGTCTTCTGCAATCAATATAGTATATTTCTTCGTCCTTCTTCTTCTTCCATCCGGCATCTCATTTCTGGGGTTTGTTGTGGAGAAGGGACAACAGAGTCGATCCCGTCAAGATCCAGGTTGTGGTCGACCCCATCTCCTACATAAGGGAAGCACTTGGAGAGGTTGTTCGGTTTTGCTAATATTTTACAGGTGTTTTATCAAAGCGTCACCTCGGATGAGGCTTACTTCCTCTAAAGTTCATTTTGTATGGACCCTGTAGGCTGAGAGTGCATTTTTTGTTACTTGAAAAGTTGTTTACAAGCGTATGTCTTTAATCATCCTAACCCTGCTCTTCAGTTTTTTGTCTCGGTGGATGCATCTGATTCAGGAGTGGGAGCGGTCCAATCCCAGCGCTCCCTAGTCAACCAGAAGCTTCACCCATGTGCATGCTTCTCAAGTTTCAACTTCTATTTTACATACAAACCCGGTTTCTACAATTCACAACCTTGCCATCAACAACAATGATCCGGAACATACAAAATACATACAAACATACAAAAATACATTATATAGGAAATTTATAAATCAACAAACAAAGGAAGCCAAAAAAACATATTACACATATAAAAACATGTTAACAAATATTTTGAGAATGTGCAAGAAAGAATATTATAAACAAATACTTGATAGGAATAAAAACAACATTAGAGCTACTTGGGGCATTCTAAACAGTATTCCAGGGAAAGGCACTAAGAAAACAGACTACCCTCATTACTTCATAGTTGGGAATGTTAATAATGATGATATGAGGGAGGTAGCTGAGAAGTTTAATAATTACTTTGTTAATATTGGACCAGCCGCACGGTGGCTGAGTGGTTAGCACATTGGCCACACAGTCAGGAGATCTGGAAGACGTGGGTTCAGATCTCCGTTGGGCATCTCTGTGTGGAGTTTGCATGTTCTCCCCGTGCGTGTGTGGGTTTTCTCCGGGTACTCCGGTTTCCTCCCACATTCCAAAAACATGCATGTTAGCTTAATTGGTGACTCTAAATTGTCCATCGGTATGAATGTGAGTGTGAATGTTTGTTTGTCTATATGTGCCCTGCGATTGACTGGCCTCTCGCCCAAAGTCTGCTGGGATAGGCTCCAGCATCCCCGTGACCCTAATGAGGATAAGCGGTATAGAAAATGAATTAATGAATGATTATTGGACCAAAACTGGAAGAGAAGATCCCAGAATTTGGGTCAGTGGAGGAAGGGAAGGAGACTATAGACAGGAACCCTAAGTCCATGTTTCTCACGGATGTGAGCAAAGAGGAAATCATTACCATTGCAGATACTGTTAATGTAAAGCAAAAACATCGAATGATGTAATGGAATTGAAAAGGAAACACTCAAAACATGACAACGGCATTTGTTGTATTAAAGATCGTTTATAGTTATAAGTTCCAGGAACGCTTAAAAGGAACAAAGTACTGCAGAATACTGGAAGTATTACATGTCATCATGAATGTACCTGTTACTGCATGGACACAGCGAGTACATGCAGGGTGTCCCAAAAAATGTATACACACTTCAAATATTCATTCATGAAATATCATTCATTGATAACCAAAATGGTTATCAATCAGATCGCAGAACCGCTAACGTACATCAGCAATCTATCATTCCAAACGGGTAAATTCCGAGACAAAATGAAGACAGCTAAAGTAGTTCAAATCTTCAAAAATTAGGATAAACATCAGTTCACAAACTACCGACCAATTTCCTTATTACCACAATTTTCCAAAATCATGGAAAAGTGATTCAATCATAGGTTGGACCGATTCCTCAATAAGAATGACATCCTGGCGGAAAGCCAGTACGGATACAGAGCTAATATTTCCACTTCTATGACTCATAGAGGAAATAACTGATGCTATAGACCATAGAAAGTGCGCAGCATCCGCATTCATGGATTAAAAAAAGCTTTTGATACAATCAATCATGACATCCTAACTACAAAATTGGAAAGGTGTGGAATCAGAGGGTTAGTTCTGAATTGGGTCAAAAGCTACCTGGCAAACAGGAAACAATAGAGTATGTGAGAATATACCTCTGCAAGTTTAGAGATGTTATGTGGCGTATCGCAAGGGTCAATACTGGGACCAAAATGATTTAACTTATACATTAATGGCGTCTGCTTCCGCTGGAGCGCCTCATCCACACCAGCACTCCGATCAGAGAGTGCGTCTGGACACAATGACAGAGCTGATGGACTTTGTTTATATACAGTCCAAAGTTCCATCCAAGACTTTACTTGTAGTAAGTATAAAGTCTGAAGGAGTCTGGTTTCTGTAATCAATAAACATTAATAACAAATGGTAAAGATGCTAGCTTAAATGATCACATGCCAATATACACACACACACACACGCACACACACACACACACATACACACACATACTTGGTTTCACCACCAGAGGGCGCTGACGGGTTAGCTAGCACTTTAAATGTCACAGCGGTGTACACAGAGGTGTACACAGCGTGTCGTGAGGCATTTGAAGATTAAGCCCCATCGCTTTTCACTTTGGCGTCAAACTTTGATGATATATGGACTAAAACAGTCCACTCCTGTGGAGAAGAACGGGGGCTTTAGGAGTCGCAGGCGGGATGGAGATAGGTCGGCCATTATGGGGACCGAGGGCTTCCCTCTCCATTTGGTGTACTCAGGACATGTTGTTTGATATTTCTTCGCCGCCTGTCTCCCCCGTAGGATCCACTACTGCCGCCTTTGCTCAGCAAAGACTCGGTCAGTGCCCGGGTGCAGCAGGCGTGCGTCCATGTCCCGGATGACCAGCCTTGTCACAGCATGGTCTGGGTCAAGCACGGTTGGGTGGATGTCAGTGGGGCCAGACTCTACATGCCTAAAGCGGCCTCCAACTCGAACAAGGCCAGAATCTGGATCAATATTGAGAGCGAGTTATTTCAGTCCGCTGCTAGGTGATACAGGCTTTGGTTTTCACACACTTGAGCTCCTCTGGAAAACTCTCTGCCTGGCTGAACTTCGGCACTCAGATGTCAACCAGATCAGGACCGTAGTTGAGTCGGTCCAAAGATAAGTCTCTGCAATGTTTAGCGTGAGCTCTCAAAGAATGAGGGAGGACAGTTGAGCTCCTGTGCACGTGGCATTGACTGTTGCCGCTTTGGGGCGTACGCTTGACGAATGAGATGTGGGCTGCATTATTAACTGTTTTGGTGAGATAGGCGACCAAACCATACGCTTGTTCTGAAGCGTCACAGAAAGAATGAAGAGTGTACTCTGTGGCTTCGGTAACGGCCTCCATTGGGACATATATTCGGGGAATGGCCACACCAGCTAGTTCGGGAAGCTCTCTCTCGCAGTTTGACCAGGCCTCGATGATTTTGGGAGGAAGATTATGATCATCCCAGCTCCTCTTTCTTGCCCACATTATTTGAACAAGGATTTTAGCTCTGGTAGTTTAGGTGATGATGATTCCAAGACGTTCTTTCTGCCGGGCGAGCATTCTGTAGACATGCCGCATGGTGAGTGTTTGACTCTTTGGAGGCTTGGCTCTGAAGCTCAGTCGGTCTGTTGGACAATGCCACCGTAGGCCTAGTGCTGGCTCTTGGGGGTCCAGGCTTTTCTCTGCCAGCCATTGTTCGGCACCCTCGGAGCTTGCCGCGGGAGGAAGATGAGCGACAACAGCTGGAACATTGCTGGCCATTTCACAAATCTTGAAACCACCTTAGGCGAGGGACTCTCTCAGCTTATCAATGAGAAGCTTTGCTGACTCAGGTGTTGGGAGACTCTGCAGGCAATTATACACATAGAAACACTGTTCAATGGGTTGCAGAATGTCTTCATTGTCTCCAACATGGTCCTTTGTGTGTCTCTGCAGTGTGAATGTGGCAATCAGGGGCTGCTGTTTGTCCCAAATGGCAGGACACACCACTGGTAGACATCAGGTTGTTGCTTTTGTTGCAGGTTCCTCCAAACAAACCGTAACAGTGACTGGTCATCAGGCAGGAGACGAACCTAATGGAACATTGCTCGAATGTCCCCGCTGATGGCCACGGCATATTGGCGAAAGCGCAGAAGGACGCCGATGAGAGCTGTGCCAAGGGTGGGACCTGCGAGGAGCTGTTCGTTGAGTGATAGACCGTTATAGATGAAGGAGCAGTACCACACGAGGCTTGCCTTGTCGTTATGGTGCATTAGGTTGGGGGTGAATGAAGCACGAATCACTGGATGTCTTTACCTTGTCTTCACTGAGCCTGACAACACATCCTGCACTAACAAGTTTCCGGACCTCTGCCCCATACTGTTTTGCTAGAACTGGATCCCCTTGAAGTCACCTCTCTGTGCCACAAAGGAGGAGCATGACAGCATCAGGAGTGGCCTTGAGTGGTGGTGGACCTTTAATGTCAGATCAATGGTGTGGCGTAGTGGTATGTGTCACCCACCTTGACTCCTTGAGTGCGTGTCTCAAGGGGGTTGATGGCTTCTTGGTCTAGACGGAGAATTTTTCAGCTTCTGCCTTTAACTTGAGCCAGTTGGTGAGTTCTCTAAGATTGTAGGGGCTTAGTCGACTTGTGTTGAGACAACCTTGTGGATATGCTCCACAAAACTGTCCCTCATATGCCTGGGCAGTTTGCCGAGCAGTCTGTCAACATGGCCGGTTGACATTATTTCTGTCCCATTGGTCCCTTTAATGAAGTGAGAATCCCTACTAGCAGGTCAACACAGAGTGCGAAGCTCTTGAATCCTTTGGTGTCTTCAAATTTTACGTCAGGAGCATTTAGGATTGCAGGAATCTCACTTTGTGTGAGCTGATGCGGCTGGCCATACTGATGCTGTAATGCTTCCATAGCAGCCATGTAGGGTTGGGCATAATGTCTGCAGAACTGAGCGATTAGCTTGGCTTCATCCAGGACTAGGCGTTCCGTGAGTACACGGTACTTGTAGTGCTCCGTCAGCTCTGTGTGAGGGCCTAGTAGGTGGTCCAGTGTCATCTTGAGATCAGTGAATTCTCGCTCGCTGTCAAGAACCAGCTTGGGCAGTTCAGGTACAGGAACAGGCTGTTTCAGAATCTGAGAACTGTATGGTGATTTCGGCGTGGCATACTGTGGCAGGATAAGAATTGTATCGCTGAGGAGCGGAGACCGGCATTGTAGGCACCAGTTGATAAACAGGCTGTGCTGTGGCGAGAAGTTAGGGAGCCGGTTGCACAAATGGACATGGCTGGTGATTTAGTGACTGGTACACAGCCTGTAAGGTTATAGCAGTTGGAGGCTGGTTCACAGGCTGAGAAGTAATAGCTGGCAGTGTCTGGTACACAGGCTGTGCGGTAGTGGCTGGTGGCTGCTGGTCAGGAGTACACGACATCTGGTAGTATGGCAAAGCATTACCTGATGGAGCCATGGGTTGAAGCCCAGGGAGTGGTGTTGCGGGCACCAAAGTTGTGGTATGTTGGCGTCATCATAGTTGGGAGCGGCTGGTGGACTGGATAGCCTGAAGCAGTAGAACTGGGCCGGTACTGCACTGGCACAGGTCCACTATGCTGAATATTTACAGCCATAGATACAGGATTAATTTTTTGATGGGCTAGTTGAGTTGATTTATCGATGGTGATGACTGTAGCAAGCTTGTTGTCATGGAGAGTGGTTGCGTCGGGGCTGCTCCAAACTGTGGTATGGATGTCAATGCTGCCAGAATGGACTGTGGTAAAATGTCATTTTGGCCGTAGCTCGATTACAACTGGGGACAGTAAAACTGTGCTTGTGGTATTGGTCATAAGTGCAGGTGGCTGCATGTGGACTGAGTTCACTTCCGTTGATCGCAGTGATGTTGGCGAACTGGGCTCACTGAAGGAGTAGTCTGTGGAGAGATGGCTCTCCAGGTTGCCCTCACTGTGGGCGGGCGATGAGTCTCTTCCACATGCCGCTGGCAAGCCAGGCTGGATGCTGGCATGTGATGCGGTGGTCCTCTGGGTCACCTTATTGACTGCAGCTGCTGAGGAATAACGGGGTGGCACTTTAAACGGCAGTACAATACAATGGCACACACACAACAACGAGCGAAATTCGGCACCTTATAAAAATATGAATATGATCGCTAACAATCGTTAGCATAACATTTAACTCACCTTTGTCACTAAAGCAGACAGACATATACAACTTTCTAACTGATGGCTCAGCCGTGGTCCTATTTAGGACCTCCCAGTTGCCCTAGAAGGTGCCTGGTGGAAAATGCAACATGAAGTACTTGCCTGTACAAAACAGCAAATATAATTAGGGAATTTACAACAATTTCCAACAATGGGTGGGAGGGTACTGTCATGTGCGCACTTTGCTGCCCTGCTGCCATTTTCTGTCTGCTTTCAGTACAACCGGTTTGTCTCTCTGTGATGAGCTTCACCTGCACACCTACCTCCCATCAGCAAGACTGTTTCCAGCCTCGCTTGATGCTACATTGTTTTTCCTGCATTCACCAGTGTCAAGCATGGCCATCTTCTCGAGCATGTCCTTCTTTCTTATGCCTATCCTGCTAGTGATTAGTTTCTGTGCCTTTGCCTGTTTGCCAAACTACTACCCAGTAAGTTTGTGCCCTTTTGCTATCTTTTGTTGCTACTTTTCAGTCTTTTGTAGTACTTGGTGACTTTCTGTCACCGGTGTTTGTGTTGCGTTTTTCCACTTGTTGTTTTTCTTCGTATTATACATGCATATACATAGTCTTGGAAGTATAAGCGGCTCAATACAGAACTTAATTATTTCTAATGATGAAGCCTTTTTAATTGCAAACAACCCAAATAGAGTGCATGTGCGTTAAGCTCCCATTTGTGATGGCTTGCAAATGCTTTAAACCAGCGCTTGACAAAATGGCCAGCAGGTGTCGCCACATACACACTGGATGAGTTTTCCAGGAGGAACTTACTTTTGCAGTGGCCTTAGCGCCCTTTATGACGCTGCAGGCACGTTATTAAACCTACTGAATGCCTTTAAAATGCATGCTCCTAATGAGACCACGCATGGTGCCCTGGGGGATCTCCTCCCAGATCTGGACCAGGGTTCCACTGAGCTCCTGGACAGTCTGAGGAGCAACCTGGCGGTGCCGGATGGACCTAAACATAATGTCACAGACGTGTCCTATTGGGTTTAGGTCAGGTGAATGAGGGGGCCGGTCAATGGTATCAATTCCTTTATCCACCAGGAACTGCCTGCAGACTATAGCCACATGAGGTTGGGCATTGTCGTGGACCAGGAGGAACCCAGGTCCCACTGGACCAGCCTAAGTTCTGACAATGTGTCAAAGGATTTCATCCAGATACTTAATAGCATTCAGGGTGCCATTATCTAACCCATAGAGGTCTGTGCGTCCTTCCAGGGATATGCCTCCCCAGACCATCACTGACGCGCCACCAAACCGGTCATGCTGAATGATGTTGCAGGAAGCATAACGATCTCCACGGCATCTCCGGACCCTTTCACGTCTGTCGCATGTTCTCAGGTTGAACTTGCTCTCATCAGTGAAGAGCACAGGGCGTCAGTGGCGTAGTTGCCAATTCTGCTGGTCTATGGCAAATGCCAATCGAGTTCTACCGTGCTGGGTACTGAACACAGGGCCCATTACAGTACGTTGGGCCCTCGGACCATCCTCATGGAGCCTGTTTCTGATTGTTTGATCAGAAATATTCACACCAGTGGTCTGCTGGAGGTCATTTTGTAGTGCTCTGGCAGTGCTCCTCCTGTTCCTCCTTGCACAAGAGAGCAGATACTGATCCTGCTGAGGGTTTAAGGACCTTCTACGGCCTTGTCCAGCTTTGCTGTCTCCTGGAATCTCCTCCATGCTCTTGAGACTGTGCTTGGAGACACAGCAAACCTTCTTGCAACGATACGTATTGATGTGCCATCCTGGAGGAGTTGGACTACTTGTGCAACCTCAATCTGTTGGATCAACAGATTTTGAAGCAGTAGAAAGTCAGTCAGTAAAAAATCAGCCAAAAGAGATGAGGAGTCAGTGGCCTCAACCTGGAAAATCATTCCTGTTTTGGGGTCTGTCTCATTGTTGCCCCTGTGATGCACCTGTTGTTGATTTCATTAACAACAAAGCTGCTGAAACTGATTAACAACCCCCTCTGCTACTTAACTGACCAGATCAATATCCCAGAAGTTTGACTGATAGGTTACTATACTCTGATTAAAATATGTTCCTCCAATTTTTTTGAGCAGTATATTTCCACTTCAATTTTTGTCACATTTTCTGTCACATTTGATGTTTACATTCAGCATGATATTGCAGTGTTACCAAAATAACCTAAAGGTTTTCATTGAGCAACTGTCCAATTGGTAGTGCTTATTTTTCGGTACTCAGGTTGTGGAAGTGGTGATAGACATTTTTCAGTCAGTGAGTCAGGATAATTTTAAAAAATGTAACCCACAAATGATTTACTTATGTTTTCAAGTTTGATAAACATTCAATTCAAAATGTCCAAACCTTTTTAGAAGATAGCGCCACATCTTGATTATAGATGTACAAAGGCGTACAGTGACACAATAAAAAAGGAAGAAACTACACAAGTAATCTTGTACTTGTGTAGTATCATTATTATATTGATTGATTGATTGATGTATATTTATTTCGAGCCACACAAAATACACCGGACAGAACATAATGAACATACACCTATAAACAGGGACAATTTGTCTGAAAAAGGAGTGGGGAGAAGACAAGCTTATTTACTCCCACCCCCTTATTCGTAGTACTAAATGCTGTTATGTTAATGCAATATGGAGTAATACATGAAGAAGGTATCACACCTACAAACACACATGTGCAATATACATTATTATTGTGCTAAATCCTTGTAAAGCTTGTGACATTACTCATTATTATACCATCAAATTTCAAAGCAGAACATGTAGTTCTTCTTCTGTTCCTACTAGACAGTCATTGTCATCGGCAAAACTCAGGTTGGTGATGGTTCTACCTCCAATTGATACCAAACCTTTATGGTCATGAAGTGCTTCCGACATAATTCGTTCTAGAAATAGATATTACAGGGGAGATTAGGCAGGCTTGTTGGACTCCCATTGAAGGAACATTCGCCGACTGCTCCTCGAAAGAGGACTGCACTCTCCACTTGGTTGTATAGATGCTGTATTGCTGTTTGGGTTTTTATTCCCATTTTTATCTGTGTATAGTGTTTCATAGGCCTTCTTGCCACACCCTGTCCAATGCTTTATTGGAAGTCTATGAAGATGTGATGCAGGTCATTTTGATGTTCATGGTATTTCTCAAACAGGATTTTTAGTTTGAATGTTTATTTCACAGTACTTCTGCATTGACAAAATCCTGCCTGTTCTTCAGCAGTTTTTCCTTCTGCTTTTGATTTTAGTTTTACCTATAATATTTTTAGCATCACTTTACTGGCAGGGCTGATGATGTACAGGGATTTTGATGTAGCTGGAGTTTTCCCCTTTTTAGTATGGTGATTATGCTTGATTGAGTCTAAGGTGTAGTCCTTTTGCCTGTCTCCCAAATACAATTGCATAGCTTGAGAAGCATTTGGATGGTGCCTTTTCACGAGTTTGGCCAGGATGTTATTCATTCCAGATGCCTTTGCACTCTTCAGTTCCTTGATTGCCACATTGACTTCTGCCTTTAGGATAAGACCATTTACAAAACAGTTGGATTGCCTGAGATGTGGAAGTTATAGAAGTCACTACAGTCCAATGTTGGCCTCAAACTCCCTTGCAATTGTAGGGTCTTGTAACTTTTCAGTGTCATACCTTGCTCTTGTTGTTTTTGTCCTTTGTTTTTTTCTTAATGAAATGATCATGTTCATGATAAGCAAGTCGTGGTTGCTTCCAATGTCTGGTCCTGGATATGATCTTGTAGTTTGCTTGTTTACCGCTGACTTGTGTCCTCTCTGTATCAGGACATGATCTAACTGATGGTGGTGGAGGACGTTCGGTGAGTGCCATGTTGCTTTTTGTGATGTCTTCTGTTTTACCAGGTTGTTTGCTACAATCATGGTATTCAGATTAAGAAATTCAAGAAGTTGCTGTCCTTTTTCGTTAAATCTCGGATTAGTTGTTGTTCCTATGTGATTTTCCGGTTTTCTGCTGCACCTATCCAGGTTCTTGCATTCCAGTCTCCTTGAATGATTACCACTTCTTTTTTGTTGACTTCATTCACTACATTTTGTAGTTGTTCATGAAACGTCTCAACTTGGTTGCCATCATTGTCTGTAGTGGGTGCATATACTTGAATGATTGTAAAATTGAAAGGTTTAGTCAGTCTACCCAATAATGGGTGACATCCTATCATAACACTTTTATACTTCTTTTCTACCAGGAGGCCAACTCCATGTATGCATTTTTCCTTATCTACGCTGTACTAAAACCTGTTAGCCTCTTCTGTTGTAAATTCTCCAGTGTTCTTCCCTCTTGCTTCACATGCTCAGAACGTTCCGCTTGCAGTTCTACAGTTTGTGACATAGTTTGTTTATCTTACACACTTGAGTCAATGTCCTCGCATTCCAAGTCGGTGCCGCCACTTCCTTTCTACCTTGTAGAGGTTTTTTGTGCGCCTTTAGTATTGATTTTGTTGGTCTTTAAAATTACCCAATGAATACAGGGTTATCGCAAAAGTTGAACTGATTTTATGACGCATTGCTTCAGTTCTCAAGCATCATCGTGGAATGGGTCAGTGACCATTGAAAGAGGAGTTTTTTAGGTTTTGAATGGCTGCCACAGGGGCGCTGTAGTCATATTGTGATATGCGCTGATACATGTCTGGGAGAATTTCTCTTATTGCATTGACGTTGTCCATGCTGCAGGTGGTGGCCACATTGAACACTTGTAAAACAGGACATAAAACTTGATTGTGCGTAGAATACTTGTGACTTGGCTGGAGTTTTCTATTGCTTTTCCGTGATAAAACAATGCTTAATGAAATTCATTACCCCCGCGTGAAGGTTATGTTTTTGCCGGCATTTATCTGTTTGTTTCTCTGTTTGTGTTCAAAATAACTTGAAATATTCTGAATGGATTTGGATGAAATTTTCAGCAATTGTCAGAAATGGCATATAGAAGAACTGATTACAGTTTTTTTTTTTTTGGGGTGATGCGGATCCACGTCTGGTTTCAGGATTTTTTTAAATGGATTATTTAACATTACGAGATAGGACATTTTTTAGCATTTGTGCATGTTACTCCACATAAAATAAATAATATAAAATAAACAAATAAAACAAATAAATCATTTGAATAAAAATACAAGACATGTTTCCAACACGTTCTACAAAATATCAAAGACTGGTCTATGGTGCTTGGCGGTGGTCTGCGCTCTCTGAGTTTTTTAAATAACTTTGTATATTTCTGACCTTTTGAAAAAGACAAATTACAATAAAAAAACAAGTGCATGACACATTTTCCAAGAAGAACATCTTGAATGAAATATAATATAGTTGCTCATATCATCATGTTTCATGACTAAGTATATCCTCGCTGCCAGTACAAGGTGTTTGCTCGTCTGTCAGAATCAACCAAAAACTGTCATTACTTATCAGGGGAAGTACGAGTTTAAAATACGGAGACTGTATTGTAGTACTCGAGTATCACATTGATGAAGTCTTTTTTGGCACCTTGTAGTCCACCTTGTACTGTATGAATGTCAGTGTCTACTGTATTCAGTATGCATTGAGATAATTGTCAGATACATTTGGTTTATCAAGCAAGCACTTATTTTCTGTTTTTTTTTAATGAAAACATAAAGATTAAGTTTTAACTGGAAAATTATGAAAACTGGGACTAATAATTGTTTTAGTCGAGCACAAATAGGTGAGTCGGCATGTGAGCGTCTATGGAGCCAAAACCCTTGCGAGCAGGTGCAAGGAGGAACAGGCACGCCCCCTACAGGACAACAAGTCAACTGACAGAAAAATGATCAAAACTACAGGAAGTTAGTGTTCAAATGTATTGAAATTGGTTGAAACCGATGGGTGTTAGGAATAAATAAGTTTTGCTTCTTTCTACTCGTTTTGTATTCCAATGTAATTTATATGCACGTTCTAATCAAATTAAAACATTACCATTACCAACAGTAGCCTACATTACATTTATATTATATTTATATTTTATACTTATTGTGCAGTCGGAAAAGTGTGTGCTTTACTGGACCGGTTCATTATGACATCACAACACAAACTGTAGTAGATGGTTTTCTAGTTATGTATATTTTACTTCACATATTTAATCAAATATATTAAATGAAATCCATCCTTGATTTTGTGGCAGGTGTTTATGTGGTTGCCATACAAAAACATTTCGGTTTCTTTTCACATATTTTTTTTAAATGTAATTCTAAACCATGACATTTTTGAATGAATCCAACTCAGGAGAATTTGTCACTTTTTAACTGACAGGCACTTTGCTGTTGCCTACTTTGTGCCTCCCAGGATGCTTTGCTGAAGGGATTTGAAAATAGTTGTTGATATTACATGTTTTCTGCGACTGACAGGCGACCAGTCCAGGGTGTACCCCGCCTCCCGCCTGAAGAAGAAAATGGATGGATGTTTATGTTATATACGTTGGTATTTATCATTCCACTTAATGTTTGTTAGTGTGATCTTTTTACCTTCCACTATAACCATTCTGTGTAGTTATCCCCTTTCATTCGCACTGTATGCTGAGCTCACCGCAACTGATTTGATTCATATTCACTCGACCTTTAACGTTGTTAGATTCATTCAGTAGTCATATGTGGAATCTGTTGCCTCGACTTTATTGATGTAGTTAAGGCGTATCTTTTTTTTTAGGGGGTAGCATGAAAGCAGGTGTTTGTGGCAGGTTTTTCATCCACTTATTGTGCTCATAAATCTCAGAGCAGCTTTTGACATCAATAACCAAGGCCATGCAAGCAGACATTATATATGCATATAGTCGATGGTGCAGTTTGACCTTCACCGTACTGGGGCTGAAAAAGTGTGATTAAACAACTCTTAACGTGTCCAAACCAGCTACTGTCATGTCTGGAGAAGCCCAAGATGATCTGTAATGTTTAATGTGAAGTATGAAAATTTTGCAGGCTTGAAAATAAGTCAGAAAATAGTTAAAGAGTCATTCAAACCTTTTCAATGCACTACAGGGCCATATTAAAAGCACACACACAAACACACAGGCACGCACACCCACCCACCCACACACACACTAGGAGCCCTTTCTTTGGAGAGTCTACTCTCACAAAACAGCGGCAGGGCCCCTTTGTCCAAGAGGGGACATGGGAGCCATCATTAGCACTGATTACCGCTGACCAGTTTGACAACTTTATTGACTGAAAGAAACACTTTTTTTTCACCTATTCCACCTCGCCAGTCCTTACTTTCAATAGCAACAGAAATATTCTGACATTTTGTGAAGGAGACACACACACAAAAATAAAGAGCAAAAAGGCCTCATGACCCCTATTTTATTTGGACTCACCCTATTTCCTCCCCTCTCTTTTCACAGACATTTGGCTTCTGTCTTGTTCAAGCTGTAAGCCTTTTGTCCGATTCAGAAGTTACTGGGGGCTAATTCACTGCAAATTGGAGGGAACCAGGTGTCTGGCCCATCAGTTGGAAAGGATGGACTTGAACTTGTGCTTCCTCTTTACTGAAGGTCATGTGTTCTCTTTCCTGAATAATAATAGCACAGAAATGCAGATTGTGGTCATGTCAATGTATTGTCACATTAACCCCACATTTAGGATGGATGTCATTTTGAAGTATCCTGCAGATATAGTTTTTTTTTTCCATTTTTGCCCTTTTGACACACACAATTCAAAATAAAAAATATGATTTATTACTTCACAATATTATTACTATTGTTCATGTTTGGAAGTGAAAATGTGTGTGTTTTTTTTTACATTTAAACACAGGAAGGGAACCAACTTGAAATAAAAAATTGTAAGCAGAGGGAATATTGTGTCAAGATGTCAAAGATATTTTGTAAATGATTTTCCAGTAGGAGGAATTACATTAGCTCTGCTGCTTGTCGAACATGTTGACGTGCGCAAATGTAACCACCGGGTGTTCTTTTGAAAAAGCACGTCGAAGGAAATAACCCGTAGCACAAAAACCAACGCCTGCGTCTTGCTTGTTTGCGTTTGGCACACATTTAGACGTGTGCGGCATGCAAAAGGCACGCGTGCGTCCCGCCCAAGACCGACGGGGCGTGTGAGTCCATGCGCGCAATACTAAGGCTCTATCGTGCACGTCCGCAATCTGCTGGCTTCTCATCTGCGTGATCTCTCGAGCACATCATCCGGGTTAGTGCGTCGGCCTCTCGCTGACCTCTCGCTGTCACCCCGCATTACGGACGCAAAGCATGCCGGTCAATTAGGACTCGCCGCGAAACGCGTCAGGGCGGCCGGACGGCCGGCCGTTGGAGCGCTGACGCGGACGTGATGCGCAAGAGTTTGGAGGTCGTGTTGCCTGATCGCTTGCCCAAACATCGGCCACAAAAGGTACTCTCTTGATCCACACTTATTTTTATTACGTTTTTTTTTTTTTTTGTTCCTTTTACTGAAACACAACGTCACTAAAGCGCGCATGCTCAACAGGTTCACCTGTGCACAAGTATTAAAAACATCAAGCAGAAATGAACATGAAATCCCCAAACACAAAGCAGATGGTTTTAAATAGGCAAATAAACATTTTTAAAACTTTGAAGGTAACGTAAAAATGACAGTTCCTTTCCCGCCCCACGTGGAACACCCACGGGCGCTCGTTGTTATACTTTCTGTTCTTTTTTCCAAGCCAATCCGTATGTTAGATGCAGAATCATAAAAGTCTAGGCCTCGCCGATCTTCTCGTCTTTTTGGCAACCGTCAAATATCCAAACGCGCGTGTGTGTGCGTGTGTGCGTGTGTGCGTGTAACTCAATGCAGGCACTACGAGTCGTCTTATTCGATTGTCTTTCCCTCGCATCCTCCCTTCCTTTCTTTCATCAGGAGTGGAGCCCGAGTGGTCAGATGTCACATTCACTGTCGCTGGAGGTGATGGAGATGGCCGAGGCCGCCGCTTTGCTGGACAGGCTCGCTTCCGGACTGGACGAGTTCCCCAGACGGTCCACGGTGCCGTCCTCGTCCGCCAGGGAGCGAACAGAACCGCCGGACAGGACCTGCTGCTGGAGCCTGCGTGGGCAGAGGACGTGCATTGGAGACGCCAGAGAGCATCACATGATTGCAATTCAGGCGAGAGGACAGGGACGCTGTCTGGGAGCAAAACGCCATTGCTGGAAATAAGCATTTCCACGCGGCGGACACAAAGCTCTAATTTATTTCTGCTAAACAAAACCCCTCCCCCTGATTTTTCTGTTTTTTGCCAATAATAATAAATCACACGCAGTAGCTGTTCGTTGATGAAATTGTAATAATAACCTGCCAGTCATTGTAACAACGCAGAAACCAATAAGTGGGCAATATAATAATTGAATTACAATGTATGAATCGAACGGCCTTCGAACAGAAGAGCCGTTCTTCGCTCTCCCATGACAAGACCAATGGCTGCTATTTCTGTCGTTGTTCTTGTGGACATTTTTGTAACTAGTAAAATGTGCGGGACAAAATGATACCAAAACACCGCAAATGTAAGCGATTCCTTACAAAAGACTGATATTGTGAGAGATTTGGAGCTCTAGAATTTAGGACCGGCCCATGTCTGAAGACCGAGCCTTGTGGGACTGAGAGTTCTTTTACAGAAGGGAGCCTGTGGGTCATTTTTGCTCCATTTTCCGGTGTGTTATTTTATGTTGATTGATTGTTGATTATATTTCTACAAGAGAGGAACGAGCCGCGCTGTAAAATGGCTCCCAGACAGCACTTTGGACGGAACCGCCGTTAGCAAAAGGGATATTTTTTTTTCCTGGCGCCCGCTAAGGCAGCACGGAGGTTAAATTTGGAGGAAGTGAGTTTACCTGTTTTTGGCAGCCGCGGCTCTGTCTCGTTGTCTTCGGTTTTTGAACCAGTTTCCGACCTGTGTGGGTGTAAGTCCAGTAGCCTGTGCAAGCTCTCGCTTTTTACTGGGGTTCGGGTATGGATCCTGCAAGTACCATTCTCGTAACAAGTGCCGGGTCCGCTCCTTGAAGCAGTGGGTCTTCTGCTCCCCATCCCATATGGTTCTGGGCAGGGGGAACTTCTTCCGTACCCTGTATTTGTCCACCGGCCCCAGCGGACGTCCGCGCAGCTTCTCGGCCTCCTGGTAATGTGCTTCGAGCCACAGCGCCTGCAGCTTGCTGTGCGACTCTTTGGTGAACTTGTTGTTCTCCAGGATGTGGTAGAGTTCGCGGAAATTGCCGGTGTGGAAGGCGACGACGGCTCTGGCCCTCAGCACCGACTCGTTCTTGTTGAGGACCTCGCAGGCTGCAGGGGCGACGGGAAGCGACCACAGGAAGCGGCCGAGGCGACCCACGTCGCCGCTCTCCTCCAGAGTCTCGCACACCCCGGCGACCTGCTGGGGGCTGAAATTCAAGATGGGCAGCTGAAACATGGAGGCTTCTCCTGGGTCTCCCCCTCCTTGCTCCTCTCTCTCCTCCACGTCGACTCCTTGGGCTGCTTTACGCGCTCCAAGGCGATCCGAGACACACGCGCGCGCGCGCACACCCACACGCACGCACACACTCACACAAACAAGGCAATTCCAAAACTGAAGACAAGCGGTGGTGTGCCCGATGCGCAGAGAGGAGGAAGAAGGATGCCGCTGCAGGGGTGGAGGCAGCCTACCGCATCCTCGCCAGCATCCTCCCGTGAAGGACACAAAGAAGGCTGGAGCTGCGATGTAGCTGTCAAGGTGGGCTGGGATTGAAAGTATGCGAGGATTAAATCCGAAGCAGAGATATATTTTTTAAAGGGGGGAGAAAAAGACAGTCAAGCCCACTCCGATGATTTCCTATTGGACTTGGCAGATTGGCTGCCCGGTTGCCATGGCTGCACGTCAATCACTGTCAAGTCGGCCCAATCAGGCGCACGGCACATCTCAGCGCCTCCCTTTTCAAAAAACAATCTAAACATTTTGACCTTTTTGCTTGGCGTCTGCAGACGCGCAGGCGTCGCGATTTGCAAACATCCCCAAAAAGACCCTTCGATCCGGCGCCTCCTTTGGTCAACATGTAATGGCTTGTGCGCGTTGCAGAACAATAGTACACGTTCATGCATCCGCCTGGGTGCGGCACACAACTCTCCCGTCCCTGGCAGGCTTTAGTATCACCCACAGCGCGTTTTGTGCTCGGGCTGATTTAGCAAATAAGAGGGCGGATGGATGGCGCAGATGGTTTCAAGTGTCGGGTCAGATGATTTCATGGCTGGATACAGTAGTAAAGTTCACTCTGACGGAAAGGCCCGATATTATTTTCACATAGGCGCGCACACAAACACACACGCACACGCTCGCTCTCGTTCGTGCACACCGCGCCGGATTCCCTTTGGGCTCTTTGTGCATGAATTATAGACGCTTGATGCGGGCTTGCGAAACGCCTTCTGCACTAGAAGCTGTTCGTTCTCCTGCTGGTCGACTGCAGACACGTCGTCTTGGGGGAAAAAGTAAAGCGTTATCACATTTGCATATAGCGCAAGAAGCGTTGATGAGCCCATCAGGCCGCGTTATTTGTGCGCGATTGGCAGCCCGGAGGTTTTGTTGATCAAGGTCAGCGCGTATGATCGCAGCAGCCAGCAAAGAAAGGATCAGTGCCGCGCTGCTGTGAAGGTAAATTGACAAGGTGCTGCTTTGAAATATTTAGCTGCTTGTAAATATTTCACCCCTGCAGACTGCCTGTCCCAAACTACATTTTTCCATGGAGAGACCATCAATAAAATATCGTGCAGTTTTTGATCCCTTAAACGGACGTCTGAAAAGAACAATTGCTGTCTGTAGCTACACGTCTGGATTATAGACCTTGTTTAAAGATTCATCAAGCAAAAACAAGGCCTGTTTTTGAGGCACAGCCATTTTTTCCCCATCAAAAGCATATACAATACTGCCAGGTCATTTGACGTACCAATAATCATTTCCTCATTATTTTGCAGTGCACAATTTGAAGGTTGAGCGGTACCCGAGCCCAGGCCTGTCCCACAGTGTGACGAGACAGAAGGCCTCCTGACACCAATATCTCCAGACTGAGCACAGCAACACACAGTGCGTCTCTTTCAAACATCTTTCCCCCTTTGTCTGGCTGTTTCATGCATCCTCGTCTCAGCAGCCACTTGTCTGCGCACAAAATGTCATTCAATCCAGTCGCTTTATAAATAACACCACAAACCGAAGCTTTACATATTTCAATCAGGCATACCGCACAATATAATTCCACCTAAACGATTTTTTCCCCGATGTTTATGAAATGATATGCAGATAATATTGTTCAACACAACGACTCATAGTTATTATTCCTTCCAGTGTGCAAAAGAAGCTGGCTGTACAAATTGTATGCATGCCTCCACAGTCCACACTATTACTCAAGTATTTTAAATAGGCACCTTCTTTAAGATCAGCTAATAAAATACATGGTACATCATCATGATGGTGGCCAATACAATAAAAAATGCAACCCTATATACATGTGTAATAATGTAAAATCATAAAACAGGATACTGGTGGATTGCCAACTTTTTATGTTAACCAAGAATGAAACTTGCACAAAAGTAAAAGCAGCAGCAAATCAATTGTGTTACTGTCAAAGAAATACACGTTTGTGTGAAGCAAGACAAAACAGACATAAGAAGGGTTCTAATGTAATGAAACTAATGACAGGGGTGGTGACCGGCCTCGCTTTGCCTTTAAATTACAATAAGATACATTTTACTTTGTGTCATCATCATTATGAGCATGTAGCTGGGTCATAGCTTGCCTTTGGGCAGCAGGAGGGAAGGAGTGGGGAATAGCTACATGTGAACGGGCTGGAAATGACCCAGATTCCTGAGGATCACTGGAGCAGACGAGACGCTACAAGAGCCTGTCACCAACAGCCATCCTGCCACAGTCCCATGCAAACCTCTCCAGCACCTTTCTCTCGCCATCTGCCCTCCCCCCATATTGCCGTGTAGCCCCCGAACAGGCGTACCCTGGTGTATCATCTTTGTGGCCAATGATAAATAGACGACAGGTCTGTTTAAACACCACAGAGCAGCGACGTGAAACCGTGTTACACCATGCTAGCGTATGCATTTAGCCTACAAGCTTGGTGTCCTGCAGCAGAAAGCTGCACAGACTCCAGCGTTTGCTTTTTGATGTGTCCCTGCGTGGGATTACATTTCCAATTAAGATATCATGTCATCAATATACCCCCTTAACCCCAGCATGACCCCCGTGTATTTCAAATCCGGGCTCATGTGCTGAGAATTAAAAGTCACTGTGTTCATAGGTCGAGCACGTTGCGACACGGCGACAGAAGGGTTAAGATAAAGCTCTCAGAGTCGACTTTTTCAGACGCATTTGCCCTCGGGGCAGCACTAGCTCTTGATGCTACGTTTAATCTGTGGATTTGCAGTAACAGAGAAGACTTCTTATCCGTTGACCCGTTGGCCCCTAGTGCATGTAATCCAGCGTCCTTCAGTCACACAGTCCTGCTGACGTGGTTTGGAGGGAGCCAACCGGCCACAGCAGCCGGTGTGGGAGAGCGCATACATGCCAAAGCCCTGCCCTGACACACATACTCCTCCCCCAAGCTTTTGTTTTCACACAACATGTAACATAACATAACAGCACACCAGGACACTATAATTACAAAGCATGCTTTATTTGGCCTTAACTCCACCAGCCAATTCATGTGTAGGCTACAATTCTGCAAATATAATATTGAACAGCACTGGTAGTGCTGCGCTGAAAATAGTCATTTTATAAAACAAGAGTGCATCATCTTGACGTTTCCGCATGCATCATATAGGTTGGCGCCTTTTGTGGGAGTTACGTTCTAGGGCCACTAGTGAATGGTGAAAAAAACACGAGCATTGGGTCTAACGCCAATAAAAATTTATATTTGTGGCACGCCGCTGATTATCCGATTTTGGACCAACAATACAAGTGACTGTTTTAAATACTATTTTGGATTCCACTTCAGAACTCTCTCTGTCTCTCTCTAATATGCCTCACACACTTAAACGCTTTTTAAAGTATAAAATGTATAGGTCATCGTCATTAATGAATGATAATGTAAGATGATCCACGGACAGACGGAATCGCAGTAAAAGTTATAGAATAAGTGACATTTTGTGTTTTACAGCAACTATGGGTCATTCAAGGACTGTCAAAGAAAGTGCAAAATCTAAAACGCGTGACAGAAAAACATTATCAGTGAAGCATAAGGACGAACATGTTAAAATCGAGGGCTTTTTATGACTGTGCTGTACAGCTTACTGCTTTTTTCACATGTTATAAATTATCATTGATTTAGGGTGAAAGAGCCTATTTTCAGAGAAAAAAAATACATACACTCATTAATATTTATGAAAAAAAAATACTGTATTTATATATATTGTGTTTTTTTTACCACAAGACTGCAAATTTGCAGGAATGCTGAATCGGGAGTGTGCGGATGTCCACCGTAACAAGAAATACAAAACGGAATGTTTTCCATAATCTCTCTGTTTCCGCTACTTTGTTGCTTAGACAGCAACTCATTGCAAAACATGCGATACAGATTGAACTGCAAATGTGTTGCAAAAATCCATTTACAATACAGTACCTTGAAAACCAGCCCTCTATTTCTTTCTTTCTTTATTTACGGGGCAGGCGCATTTACTGTGTATGTTATAGAGTGCAAGCAATTATTACATCCATTCCACTCTGAATGCAGTCAATTTCTGGGGCGTAGGAGGGCTAAATGAAACTGGGGAGTGTACACGTTACACAACCCGACCATATTACCGGCAATTGTGAGATGCATATAGCACAGTTAATGAACAAAAGCACTGCCTATACAACTTGCACAACAGTAACTGTGTGCAACAGGCTATGCTAAAATGCCAAGCTAACTATTAGAAGATGTAAATCCACCATTGCACTCAGCCATAGACAGCAAACGGCAAATTGGAAGGGCGGCGACGGTATGTGACTTTTCTCAAGCAGAGCTCGGGATACACAAAATAGACACCCAGCGGTGAGCGTTTCTTTTCAATCCCTGCATCATTTTGAGCCTCAGTGAACTGTAAGCCCTGAGGTCCTTTTTTAGATGTCCAAAAGTCTGTCTTTTCAAACCTGTACGATATATTCCACAAAAATCAGGAGCACCCTTTTGTGTTCACACGCAGCAGTAGCACATCAACGGAACTAACAGGCAAAACAGGTGGCTTGATCGAATGCTCTGTCTTTAGACCTCCCTCCAAAGCCACCCACACACACTCTGACTCCGTTTCATTCACCAGCACGCATAGTGCAAAAGCTCCTCTTCCGAAAACACAACAACTCACTTTCATATCACCAGAAAATATGACAATTTGCAGGCCTGTTTTGATGAAAGTTAAAAAGACCACCTTTGATTTCCCCCCCCAACCTTTCTGTGCAGCAGAAAGGCGTAAAAAAAGCCATGCCCATGTCAGAGGATCTTGACAACACCGGAAGGTGACAGGAGTCAAAACTCATCATGGTCATGAGGTCCCCTGGCACCAGGGAGCTACATGATGCGTAAGTCAGGGCACAGGTCACAACGCCACAGCCGTGCCATCCGGGCCTCACCTCCACTTCACACTGTCTCGAGCCTGCGCCTTCTCATTGTTACTGCACACATACATGTCAATAAACGTCTCTTCTGACAGACTTTGCTCTTTTGTCTGGTGTGTCGGAGCTCTTTCTTCTGTGACCTTTACACATCTCTTTAGGCTCTGCCATATCTGGAACATATCTGGCATGCTGGATTCATTTCATGTGTCTATTGCTATGAGCGCTCCTAATCACAACCTGAACATCTTGAGGCACTTTTACAGACAGAAAGAAACAGGAGCGTGGAATGTGTCCATTAACGCGAGGGAATGAATCATACCGAGCACCTCGTAATGCAGTGACTTCATACTTGGTGATAGTAAATGTTAAGCTCAGTGTAGCGTTACACCCTCCTCACTATCAGGATGAAAAATGGTTTCTGTAAGTTGATTTGTTCCTATAAAACTTAATTCTATCTTCCTTTTTTTTTTTTTTTTTTACTGCCAACCAAGCTGAATGAAAGTGCGCCACAATTGCTGAAACTGCTGCAGACATTTACTTTCATTTCCAAAGGTTGTTTGATTAAGGGGAATATTTTATCCACTACACAAATGGCAGCGAGTCAAGGGCTACACCAAGCGCAATAAATTATTTGGACAAATGCACACTTTCAGACATATTTTTATTTATGATAGTATTATAGTACTCATACAAGAGTTTACTGTTACCAAAAAATGATAATACAAATAATTTTATCACATATACACGCCTGATCCAAATTTTAAGTCCTGTTGAAAATCTTGTAATGATTTACATTTTGCACTGTTCCAGTGTTCCAGGGTTCTAAGAAGAGCTTCAAAATGCAAAAGGAAGAAATGGGAGTGAGATAAAACATTTGAGCAAGAATGTTGCTGCATGTTGGAGGGCATCCACTGGAACTGCTGTCCATTTTTGTAAACCTTCCTTGCCAGCCATCTCCAAATGTTCTCATTTGGATTTTGGGGAACATGCAGGATGGTCCAAAAGAGTAACGTTATTCCTCTTGAAGAAGTCCTTTGTCTGGGGGGCATCAGGAACAGAAGAGTTGTCCTGTTGAAAAGCCAAGTCATTAGTACACAAAGATGGGGGCATTCAGTCATGAGGGATGCCCTTGCAACAGATGCTGTTTGACGCCCCTGCACTACCTGAAGCGCCATTGTTCCAGAAGAAAAAACACAGATCATGAGGTTTCCCGCATCACTGTGCCTTGTGAAAAACATCTCAGGTGGGACCTTTTCTTCCCCTTGGCCTTAGGTTTTAAGCGGTAGACAAAGAGCTAAAGACAAAAGGGAAGGGCTAGAATTGAGAATTAGCCTAAAACTTTCTTCCTTTTTTAAATGTCTCGTGTTTGGTGATCTCATGCAAACTCCAAACAGGCAATTTGGTTGCACTGAAGACGACGAAGCAGTTGAAGACCATTTTTGTTCTTAAAAACTCTCTCACAGATGCCGTCTGATGGTTATTGGACTGCACTCGACACGAGTAACAACCTTCTTCTGGGCTGAGGATTGTCCTGTGTCTTGATAAGACAGCCAATTAGATCTTCCAGCTCAGTGACGCTGGTAATTTTTTTGGGTCTACCACTTGACTTTTTTGCCCCATAATCCTCAGGTTCTTTTAAGTTGAAACTGCCTGCCTTAAAGCGTCCACCTTTAGCAGCAATGGTGCGCTGCAAGAGGTGTTGTTTATGCAGCTCAACAATCCTCTTCTTTTTTATCGTTATTATTCCCTGATGACTGCCCTGTGATTGGCTGGCAACCAGTCCAGGGTGTACCCATCTCTCGCCCAAAGTGAGCTGGGATAGGTTCCAGCATACCCCCGCAACCAGTGGCATGGACATTGAGTAGATGGATACTCTGATGAACGTAATGACATGTATCTAGCTTCAGAAACCATTAAAACAATTCTGGTCATTCAAGACTTCTGGGAATTTAGGAAATATCATTGCAAATCATTTTAATGTCGAATTAGAGTCATGTTTATCCCGAATAGATTGTATAAATTGGGAATTGTATGAGTTTGGAAATGGTATTGTAATATTCACTGATAAAACATGGAAGATATATTTGGTTCCTCTTTAGTCCTACCAAGTACTTTTTGCACACTAAATAAACAGTGATATAAATGTAACTACAAAGATGCCAAACACTCACTCGGTTCAAACACTGTTTCGATTAGTGATAAAAGAGAAACAACAATGACATTCAGCCTTGCAAATCTTGCAGACGGTGCTTGTGGCATGGAGCCAGGTACTTTGCACGTGCACTTCATCAAGAAACTGTCAGAATGTGCAACTTAACCACACGCGCAACTCAGGAGTCGTTTCCACTGCAGGGGGGAGAGTGGACAGCGAGTCTTACTGTCTGTCAGCTGTGTTTTATTGATGGCTTATGTCAAATGCCACTCTGACAGAGCTCATTACGATGAAGAGAGCCGTCTAGGTACGGGCAGGAGAAGACAGAGATGGTGAGCTGCCTGATCACTGTGTGCACGTATGGCTCAACGCTGGTGCTAGAGGGTGATGCGTGTGACAGGACATAGCTGACAGTGCTATCTGTGTGTGTTTCACAGAAGGGCAAGGGGAGGGCGCTGGGTGTACAGTATATGTGCGCTCATGTCATGGCTGGAGTTACCCAATGTCACTGAGCAGGTCCTTGCTTGATGCCGCGACTCCAAAACACAACTGACAGGCTGAGAGTCATCTCGCTTTCGCCACTCACACATCCTGAAATATTTAGCCGTGTGCGGCCCTCTCGGTGCACCGCGTGGCATCAGCAGTCTTGTGCTACAAGGACGGGGCTCGGCGGAGACTTCGGAGACCTTGAGAAGATGAGTCAAACAATCTCATTTCTTTGTCACCATGTAGCATCTCATGATAGCTTCTAAAACGACTCAAATATTTGATTTTATATTACTTTGACCCTCACTTTGGCTATATTTTTCATGTCATCATTCACAATTCAATAACCAGCACCCAGGTCTAATCTTGCTTTAAATAGCTGGACTTCTACGTGCCATGGCCAGCAGCGTCGATGATGAGCCCAGACTGTTATGTGACATCTTAATATACTGATTAAAAATGCATGTTTCGAGGGCAAGCAGAGGGGCGCTCTGGGTGCTACTGCCAGGGAAGATTAAATCATTGGATGTACTGAGGATTGGGGTCAATGTAAATGAGCAAACTGTAAGACACCCAAAGTCAGGGACGACATCTTTTTAGTCAAGACAAAAAAAAAAAAATCCTGATCAATACCATTCTTGATTTTGATCTTCAATGGTGGCCAGCAGCAGGGTGTTGCTAATAGAGCTCTGAGTTGCTAAAGAAGCCCATGCAGAATTGGACACAGTATACATTACTTTACACGATCGTGGTAGAACAGCAAAAGAAACAAAACATCTTGTGGATTCCTGAGCATAGGAAAGTCATTAAAGTCCTGCCAAAGAGTTCCTGCCAGGAGACGTTAATACCATCTTATCTCGGTGGTTGTATGGAAGCCCGCCAAAATGATGCTGCAGCAGCTCCAATCGGCTCATGCACAACACCTTGTAAGTAAGTAATGTTACATCCTTCTAAACAGTCATTTAACGACCTTTGAATCTTTTTAAAAAAAAAGAAATATCACAAAAATGCGTACAAATGACTAGTTGGGCTGGGAATCGCCGAGTAATTTATGGTATTGTATTATTGCAACTCTTTGCTAACAATCATATCACAAAAGAGGGATTATGTGGTGATCAATAAACTGTAAGAAAATAGTTTTTTTTTTACAAGTTACTTAAAGAAATAGTTACATTTACAAGTCACTTTGCCAAAAACGTAACTGATTTAGAATGAAATTACTCCTTCGGGAATCGAATTAGCTGGTTATCGTGTTACTTTTTTGAAAACAAAATATCTGGTGTTTGCCGTTGAGAGCTTACCGTGTCAGTCATAACAGAACAACCTGCTTGGGTATTGTATTCATTTTTGTTTCATATTCATATTCATATATTCATATTCGTTTGGAGGGCTGACTGCGTCCTTGAATGCATCTTGTGTGGACAATGAGGAAACATGTAGGTTTTAAAAAAACACAGTGACTGTGCACAAGTTGGAGACATTGGAAATAAGCACTGCTGTTGACGTGTTAAGGTCAGAAAGAGTGTCAGAAAAAGACTCACCAGTCTCGGATATTTTGTTTTCAAAAGAATGTTACAACTGTGCATCTTCAATCAACAAAATTCTGCATAGTTTAAAATACCACACACTACAAAGTCCCTCCCTAGTCTCTCCTTCCTTTTTTGGTAGCCTGATTTCGTCCGGCCTACATTAAAAAAATGTGTTTATTTAGTTATATGTAAATTCTTCCATCCATTCCTAGTCAGACAAAAGTTCCTGGGGATCGGTAAAGTCTCTGGATCAGTTCAGGACAACGGAAAATGAAAAATTCGGAAAATGCTTTGGTGGAAGTTTCTACTTCAAGATCGCGAATTTGCTCATTTTACTGCCAATTAAAAAGAGATTCCGCCTCAGACAGATCAATTAAATGCAGAAGCCGAGTGTCCGGGCCCAGCCTGTTACCCCATTGACCAAAATTCCTCTCTAAGAGACTCATTACAAGTTATTGCAAACACTTGATTGAAGATGTTGCTGCCCAACCAGTTTTTAGGTGTGGGAGACAATCGATTTGTCACACAAGGCCATGTACGTTTGAATTTTTTTTCCTCCCTTAATTAGACTTACAAAAAACTCTGTATTAAATAAATTGCAGTGCAACAATAAAATATTCATTCATTCATTCATTTTCTATACCGCTTAACCTCATTAGGGTCGCGGGGATGCTGGAGCCTATCCCAGCAGACTTTGGGCGAGAGGCGGGGTACACCCTGGACTGGTCGCCAGTCAATCGCAGGGCACACATAGACAAACAACTATTCACACTCACACCGATGGACAATTTAGAGTCGCCAATTAACCTAACATGCATGTTTTTGGAATGTGGGAGGAAACCGGAGTACCCGAAGAAAACCCACACACGCACGGGGAGAACATGCAAACTCCACACAGATTTGCCCAACGGAGATTCGAACCCTGAACGTCCTGACTGTGAGGCCAACGGGCTACCCAGTCATCCACCGTGCGGCTAGGATAAACATATTTTGCATATTTACAAATAGTGTGTAAAACTAATAAAAATGAACCGTTTCATTTCAAAACTGCATTTTGTGTTCAGATGTGTTGTCATTGACTAATATTATATTTGCATGACAGAAAAGAATTGAGAACCACTGTCTTAAAGCAACCTGTACTATTTGCGTGTCCTGCCTGGTGGAATGAATCCGTTACCATTTTTGCAAGGCGGGGATAGGTAGCCTCAGGCATTCTTAATTTGATCAAAGCAACTTTATTATTGAACTTTCACAGCAACATTTATTTGATCTTAACACTTATGCTTGACATATTTAATTGAAATAAAAAAATCTTCACAACTTTACAAAAAGCCCCGGCCCAGAACTTGACCTGCGTGCAGATTCAGTTCGGTGTAAGTGCCTTTATTCTTAATCGCGCTTAAAACATTCATTATCCAAGAGCGGTGGCACTTGGTTTATTTAATTAAAGTAGCCCAGCTCCCCCCAAAATGTAGCGAGCAGTAGAGCAGCTGAAAGCCAAATGTTTGAATATTACAGTTTACTGAGAATAAAATGTTATAATTGGTTGTTTAAATGCACTGTGTTGACAGAACATAGAGTAAAACATTGATCTTTACCTCACATTAAAACGAAGAATTCATCAGTAAGTGCTTAGCGGCACATACTTTCACGCCATCCAGCAACTGTGAAAGATTACGATACGCAGTGACTTGCCGTCAGTGGAGGCAGGTGAGCCGGTGCGAATGATTAAAAGGAATATTAATATTTGTCCATTGAACTGTGTTAAAATGTATTTTATATGTGATTTCAATCATTTTAGTTTGATATTACACACCGAGACTTTCTACAGGCTGTTTAATGTCTAATCTAAGTCGACATCATTATTCTAGCTAAGTGAGTTCTAGAGTATTCTAGAGTGCGCTGTAAGGCGCTTCGACTGCCAAGATGGAAGATTATGTACCCAAACTTACTAGGAGAAGGTGATCTGACTTTTAGAACAAAAGGGCTCTGGTTTCCTAGAGCAGGCACAGGCGAGGCACACCTCTGCTACGCCTTGCCAATGGGGCGTGTTCTAGGCGCATTTTGCAATCTTGTGCCAGGCGCAGTCTGACGTAAGTAGCCTCCATCCCTCCTGCCTGCGCAAGTGGCAAGGAGGGAGGAGAGAAGGCATTTAATATAGCCGGGTCAAATCTTCAATCAAATGAGCTCCTTTCCTCACCTAGAAATGCGCTGCTGGCGAAGCAAATTGCAAGTTTCGTTGAATACGGATGAAAACAACGGAAGACAGCTAAACTTCTCCCAGCTGGAAAATGTTTTGGTCTGGGAGGTTCAAGCTCACAACGCCCGAATATATGATCACGCGAGCAGACCTCCACGGGCTGATGATGCAAAAGCATCCTGGGAGGAGATTACAAATAAATCAGGTGTGCCCTGACTTACTGAGAACCGTTGCCTAGTGTAAAAAACGGTTCAATGATGTAAGAAGGGCAAAACTCAGAGCACCGGAGGTACATGGTGGCCACTGGGGGCTGACCCTCAACCAGTGTGACACTGAGCTCGGCGGAGGACATGCAACTGTGTGCAAAAGACGCATTGCCAAGCTCTTGGTCTGGCCCTTGTCACTTGTGTTAGCATGCGAGATGAACTTGTGTTACCCAATTAATTATTGTCATTTTTGCAATTCTCTGTTACACAATCAAACATGTCAATACGTTTGATTAACCGTTTATTTACAAATAACCACATCCACTGGGCACCGATAAGGAGGAGGTGGTGGAGGTGTGCGATCCGGGGACAGAGGAGGTGGTGGTCGGAAGGAGACAGGGCAGACTGGATAGTCAATATGAATATGTATGCGCTGATTCAGATAGTTCTTTAAAACTGTTGTTGTTCTGATTATTACATGCATTTAAATGTGCCTGACATTGTGTAAGACCAGGTTGGAGCTGGCGAGCTCTCAGCGCACCTTTGGTATGAAATTGTCACTACGCCAGGCTGAATCAGTGAGCACTGATCAGTGCGCAGTGACTGTGGACTGCGTTACGCCAGACAAAATTGCCACTGCGCGGCCTCCAAAACCCATGAAATTAGAGCCCATAGTATCAAAACGTTTCCTGGAGGAGAAAAATAGGGAACATGCACTTTATATAAGCTAGAGATTTAAAAAAACAACACACAGTTAAAGAAATGTAATAAAAATATATACATTTAAAAAATTCAAATTGACTTATTCTCATCTTTTTCTTCTTCTTCATCTCAATGAACAGCCTGTGTTAACATGGAAAAAACTCCCAAAGTGCCTGGACATGCATGAACCTCACCCTACGGTGCAGTGAGGTGCCAAGAAAATGTTTCTGTTCCTACCTTTTATTTAAATATGAAGTACAGTAAAACCTCCGTTAACCTTAATGTATTGTTTTTTTGTTTCAACCACAAAATGTCCTTGTCAGCCTCCGTAGCTTGCTAATAAAAGTTAGTGAGCTCTGTCACCCGTCCATGATGTCATCAGACTCCCAAAAATGGTAATAGAAAACACATTTTCATAGTTTCACATGTACAAAACATTTGTAAATGCATTAAAATGGTGAAGGAGAGAGATAAACGGACATTTATGTCACGATGTGTGTGTGTTGTAGGCGTGACACTTTGTGTTTGAGTTTGTATGCCTTTGTTGTTGGTTTTTCCTTAGTTTCATGTTTTTTCCCTGTTTGTTGGCCATTTGTTAATTACGCGCACCTTTGTCTCATGAAGTGCCTTGCTATTTAAGTTCAGGTGTGCACCCTTAGTTGTCGGCTCATTGCCATTGCTTCCTTTTCCTCTGTACGTGGCGCTTTCATGTTCCTGCCGCTGCTTTGCAGCATCTTTATTAAAGATTCCTCCAACCTACCTGCTTGGCATCCAGCTCTCTGCATCCTCGGGGTCATTACACCATGCCGCGAAGAGCGTTAAGTGAAAATTGAAGCTTACTTTTACCTTCATTGAAGACGTGAATGTTTTCAAAGACGTGTAAAAAAGACACCAATATATTTTTCACCTTTTTTTATCAAAATACTGCCACTTACAACTTCCTTCGGCTCCTATTTGGGTGATTGAGGTGAGAAACACCATTGAATTCAACAAAGAACTCGTGGCAACACAGGAAGGTGGTGTCCGTGTCTTGCTGCCACAAGACAGCAAGATGGTGTCTTTGGGAACAGTCCCGTCTTCACTGAAAGGTCCAAGTCAGCTTAAATGTTCATTTATCCCTCTTCATTCGTCATGTATATGCATTTAGAATTGTCTTGTGCAAGAGAAACGATTAAAACCTGTTTTGTATTAACAAGAGGAAGGCGGCGTCCGTGTGCTGTCACGCTGCCACGTCGTGTCTTTTGGAACAATCAAGTCAGGAATCACATCTGCAATGATAGTAAAAGTAACCTTAAATATTGAAATATCGCTTTCATTCATCATTCCATCATTGTGTAGTCTGAAATCCATTTCTTGTGGGAAAAAAAACTGATGCTTTTAGTGTCGGTTTTGGTTCCAGTTGGATCTTCTGAAATGAATGAACACTAAGCAAGGTTGCACTGTACTTGCAGCCAGAGTTCTGATACTTTGCAGCAAAAGTCTGATGATCACCTCCTGCTGAGTTTGGGTATATAATATAATATATATAATTCTCCATCTTGGCAGTCAAATGAATACATTCATTCAGCTGAGAAAAAAATATCTTGAATGCATTTGACCTTCTGTTAGCTACAGCTGCTGCAAAAAAACCCAAAACAAAACAACACTGGCTTTCTTTGTGACAAGCACTTTCCATCACACCTCATCCCTTGAGCGGTGCTGTACGACATTCTGTGTGTTTTATTGTCCGATGAGCCGGGCTGTAGAAAGTCATGGTTTATAATAAAGGTTTTTGCAACATTATTGACGACCTGCAGACAATCAAAAACTGACAATCACAAACTGGCAGGCGCCCTGATCCAATTCCCTGTGCATTGTGACAGACTGGCGGCCCAGAAATGAGCAAATTCAGTGATTTTTACTGAAGACAAAGTTAACTACTGGACTCATACAGAAAATACATTTTGAATACCATTCAATGGACAAACAAATCATTTTGTGTCATTTGTTTTTTTAGAATTTTCCCCATGACTGCCCTTCCCTGACTGCACGTCACTGCTGACGATACCATATGATCTTTTCTTGTCCCCACGTTATTACACTTGTCCATACTTTTGGGACAAAAAGACTACAGAACTGAGCATCAACATTCCAGCAGGAAGAAAGAAATGAAGCAAAATATTAGTTCAGATGAATGATGCCTGCAAGGCCATCATTTTCATTGGACCCAGCATCAGCGTCTGAAAAAATCACAATGTACTTAATTCAATCCATCAATAAGCTATAAACAGTATATCACAGGTTATTTTCCTATCCAACATGAAGCAGAAATTGTTTTTCTGACTATTTGTAGGTTTTTCCAAGCAAATAGAAGATGTTGCACACAGTATCTTTCTTGGTTTTGTGCCTTGCTAAAAGACCATTTACAATCCTACAAGCGCTTGTAGAAAGACCGACTGCCATGGCCTTGCATTGAATAATGCAGCTTTACTGAGAGCAGGGGAATTTTCCTCAGGCCCCAGGTGTGTCCTGATATTCTCATAAGCCGGAGGCAACACAAAGAAGTAAAGATGCTTCCTTGGTGAAAAAGGATTAGGGCCGCACAAGGTGGAGATTCAAATCAACAATAGATTTTTCATTAGGGTGAATGTGGTTTTGACCTTCAGCCCCAGCTTCAAATAGGAGCGACACCAACCCTGAATCTCTACAGCCTGTGGCATGAATGTAAGGTGAAAACAAAAATGTTTCATTCTGAAACTTTTCCACGAATGAGAAGAGCGGCGCAAGTAAAAACTCTCATTATCACGCTGCAGTATTGGCAGACTCGTTACAGTTTCTTTCTGCTGCCGACATGCATCAATAAATAACTAAACGACGAGAAGAAAGAAAATACATGCGGCGTGCACCAGTGATAGGTTGACATGGTTGCAGGTGGCACAGTTGTCCAGTAAGGAATGAACTGTAAGTCCAACGCAATTTTTTCCTCAGAGAAATAATACTAAATTCATTGGAGAATTACTGAATATTTAGTGATGTCATCGCATGCACAGAAAAAAGATTTTGTTGAATATAAGTTTCCAAATGGCAATATTTGCTGCCAGCATTGCCTATAAGAAGGTGGGGGTTTACAGAAATCCTGGCTGACCTTGTGCGTCACTTACAAGCCTCAGGAAAAAGACTGTTTTTTCCCTCTTTTGCTGATAGCGCAGGGTGTCTGTATGACGCTAACATTTTCTGTCAGATGTTACACTTACCAGTGCATCAAAACAGAGGTAATGCACCTTTTTTTGCCCATGGAAGCGTTCTCTTCCTCTTCTACACTTAGCCAGAAGATTTTCAAAATTCAAATGCTGATAGTTAGTAGGTGCCAAGATGTGTAGTGTAAAATAATGCACAAATAAACCTCTTTTCTCTTGTTTTTCAGCAAGAAGGTGAGCGAAACAAATAAATTGGTGGAAATGTGGGAGAGCAGGCAGCGGTTTGTGTGTTTTATTTTAGGAGTGAATGATAAGGACAAAAAAAAAAAAGGAAACGGACAAGGAGTGCCAAGCTCTGAAAACTGGCATCCTGCAGTTGTATGTCAGTCACCTAGCAACAAGTCCTTCCCATCACTTACCCTCCGCGCCCCTGTCTCCCGCTGTGCTCTCTAATTCAACAAATCTGCTCAGAATGTATGGCTGCTCTTCTAACAAAACGCATTCTGTACTAGGGGCTAAGGATGTGGGCCTCCGCTGAACACGCCACTCAGCTGCCCATTGACCAGCGGGTCCTTTCTCTGCACACACTAAAGGAGCCCCTGACAAAGACCCTGAAAGCAGGGGCAGCTCCACAGAGAAAACATTTGCTTGTAATTGTGTTTGACTGCATAATGAAAATGATGTTCTTTTTTAATTTGGGCTTGTTAAGGCCACACTATTTTCCCCTGGTCACCGGATTATTGTAAAACTGCACCCCCTCACTTGCCCCGTGGGCCACTGAGGGGGGAAATATTGAAAATGGCCCAAAAGACCTTGCCTGTCTTTACTTAAACCCCTCTTGTGTTTCAAGTGTTCTCTGGCAAAAACATAAATATGTAGTCCCCGTTCATTACAGCATGGACGAGTGTACTAGAATGAGTTTTCCCTTTCTTTGCCGCCTGGAAAATACAATGCCAGACACACAACCACTAAATGGGAGCGCTGCCATGCGTGCCCCGTGTTGCAAAGCATTGAGAAGCCGAGCATTCCCGGTGCTACTTCAGTGAAACAGACCATTAGTGGGCGCATTGGGCTCACACCCAAAAGAGTACCTCAATGGGCGCATTCACATTCAGCAATTCCTTGCACTTTTTTTTTTACATTTATTTCCTGTTATTAATGTTTGTGCTCCTCATTCATGCTCTGCCCGTATTTTCCTCACTGTGAGCGTTCAGGTGATCGTCTGCCCTTACCTCACCTGCTTGAAAGGAGCGGAGCGACCCCTGCCAATTTGAATTTAGCACCCAATGAAAACAAGCGAGTGTGACGACTAAAGCTTTCCTAACCTTTTGCTAATTTCACCACGGTGACCGTCACGTGTGAAAAAGCCGTCCTGGCTTAGAATTCTCCAAGGCTTTCTTCTACCTCCATATGGATTGCTATTCACCACTTTAATTGCTTGACGTCAAGGTGCACCGTTCTCGTGGGACAAAGCGCAATTTGGCCGCAGGAGAGAGGCCAGATGTTAGCGCACTGAGAGAGATATATATATATATAGATATATTCAATTTATCATGATTATTGTGGCTCAGTCAGTACAGTCACGATGAAATTTTGACCCAGTTTTATTGAAAAAAAAGTCAGCAAGACAATTTATTTAATTTTTTTTAAAATAATTCTCTCACCTACGCAGATGCCACCCACAATTTGCATATGATTACTTAACAGTTGTTCACAATCACTTTGACACTAAGCTAAGAAGTTTTCAATCCACTTTCAAAACCCTGAATACAAACCTCATAAAAGGGTCACCACAGCCCAACCGTTTGTTCAAAACCTTGCATTGCGTCATTGAAGTAAACTTGCACTTTTGAGTCTTGGGTTCAAATGACTCACCGGTCATGAAATACTGTAGGAAGACCACTTTAGATCATCCACACCCAAAATCGCCACAGCTCCCATTGGTTTTTGTAATGCCTTACATTGCTGCATGTTTCAATAAGGTTTTTCTGTGCTTCTAAACAACAAAGACAGTGGCATTTCTGAATAAAGTGTGACATTTACATTTGAAATACAATAGTAATGAGTTTATTTCAAGAAGGGCAGAGAATCATTCCATAATTCCAAAAAAGTCCTTATAAATGTAAGTGAAACAAAACCTTTTGATCAACTGCCGCGTTAAAGCACTTGAAAACAAAATACTGCAACATTGTTTCTTGTCATTTGCATCAACTTTCTCGTCTAGAGTTGGCCTGGAGATTCTCGTCAATGTCACATTGGATATTTTCCCTTGCCAAGCATCAGGGAACATTGCCTGGCAGGACAAATCCAGGCCTGACCGGTCTGCTGTTACCGTAGCTGCTGGATCATGGCAGCGGCCTTCGTCATGCCTTGATTGATGACATGATCCATAACCACAAGTTCTGATCTCATTTGACACACTTCGCTGTGGCTGTTTTAGTACCCGGCCTTGTCCTTTTCTACACCCATAGACAAAATCCATGGCATTGTTGGGGCGTATTAACCCCCTCTTTGACGAGGCCCAAGGACACCTCTGTGAAAAGGTTTTTGTCGATAACAAATCTTTCTCCCTTACGTTCACGTCCTCTCGCTGCTTGACCTATCAGCTGATGTGCCCGCCCATGCTGTTGCGGCGTTTCCTATATGCGCACTCTTCTCTTGCCACAACGCAAAATCAGTCATCAGTATTTGATATTGTCATTACTTCCCACAGGATAGCCATAAATTGAGGTTATTCATAACTACATACTTTTTTAACCAAAAGGTAACGTTAATTGTTATTGTGAACAGTTGTGTCCACTGATATAGGATGTATAATGTGTGTATTTAGATTTTAACCTGTCAATTTGAACAAGTGGTTTCAGTTCAGTGAATAAAAGACTGAGACGTAATGTATCGTATCCAAGCACCTGAAAAATGTGTCCAGAGAAAAACTATGTTTTGATGATCCGCTTTGAGATTTGCATCTACAGTTTTGAAAGTAAAAACGTGTAGAGTAATATCACGTATTTATAAATTATTAGCAACTACGATGAACGACATGCGTTTTCTGCGGAAAAACAGCCTATAAATAGATAATTTTTTGGACCAAAAATCAGCAAATTTGCGAAGGCCGTCTGTACGTTTGTATGACGTAAAAAGTGTGATAAATTTGAATAAAATAAATACATCTTTATTGTCAATGTTCAACAATTCTCTCCACTTTCTTAAAACAAAACACTTTTTACGCTTTAGGATAGCAACAGCTTGAATGGATTTTTTTCAATTAAAAAAATAATAATTGAAAAAAGGTTCCTAATCCCAAACAAATCCGAGGTCGACTAGCATTCCAAGATGGATCGTGTTCAACCTCAGACGTGGCTAAACAGCGCTATGCTAAGAGCTGATCCAAAGGTGTCACATTTTTTATTTTAAATAATCGTGCATAATCAAAGTGATTCCAAAATAAACAGCACTTGAGAATGTGATGTTTATGTGGTACATTTTCATTCCCCTCAATTTAGCAAGCATTTACAAATAAAGTCAGCACATGAGAATATTGATGCAGCTTGTTTGCTGACTTCAGAAATAAGCAAAAAGGAGATACTTTTGCAGACATCGGCTAAACATGGTTGGCATCAAGCAGGTGTAAAGAAAGGCTTCAATAAGAAGGCTTAGAGGAGATTGACTTCAATCCAAGGATCCTGTCAGCCTGGAGTGCTTAGAAGACACACACACACACACACTTTAACAATATTCTCCACCATGCCAACGACAGCCCCCGCTCCAATTGTTTGTTTTCCTCAAGTGTCAACACAAGTAGAACGCGTCCGTCTGCGGGTATCCTCAGAACTTTCACCCAACTCTGACACCAATTAAAGAGATTAGGTTTTAGCATGAGAAGAACAAAACTATGGCCGTGCGTTACGGCCGTGATCGCGTTGGACGAGGTCACCAGGCACCGTGCAACATTGCGCGACCGCAACAGGCGGCTGTTGATTCGACAACACACTGCAACACACAATCCTTAAACGGATGAAGCAGTTGCTAAAAGTAAACAATACAAAATGTGGTGTTGCAAACCACAACAAACAGGCTATTATTAAAATTAAAAGATTACTGGCGCTCACAGGGGATCTGGAGCGCCAGTGATTGGCAAAAAAAGTGAGCGATCAATAAAAATGTCTATTTTTGACACAAGGCTCGCTGCCCATACCTCTAAAGTTTCCTGCTAACTTGACATTGACTGCCAATTTTTAATTACCTGTTGCAATAAAAGTGAATGATTAGATTCAGCTCTAGAACCCTTCCCTTTTCTCTTTAATTGCCATTCTTCACCTGTGACACAATGAAGCCCTAAATATGGATCACACACACTAAAGACATTTAAAAGTATAAAATGTATACTTGTTTGTACTCCGCACTAATAAATAATACAAGATGATTAATGAACAGATGGAATCAGAGTCACAGCACACAACTTTGGTGCATTTAAAGACTGACAAATCTCAGACCTTGATAAATAAACATTATCAGTGGAACTTAAAGACGTAAAACGTGTGAAACTGTGGGCTTTCTAACCGTATACTGCTGTGCACACTTTACTTCCATATTGGTTAAATACTCACTTATTCTTTGGTGAATGAGTTTAAAAAGCCAGTCCAAATTCAATTGTCATAATCATTCTGCCATGGTCAGTTAGTAACACTTCATTCATTCATCACATTATTAGAACACCACAATCAACATAAAATACCACTGTCACGGAACAAACATGCCAGTCACTTAATTCATGTTTTACACGAACAGTCATGCTGTCTGGTTTGGCACTTTGCTGGACTGAGGGATAAAATACTACATTTGCAGCAAAAAGACAAACACTGACATTAAACGTCATGGGGTTATGTGACTAACAGTGCAATACAAATTCAGCAAAATGAGAATGTCAAATTACACGTTCTCACACAAAATATGCTTGTCTATGAAAATCAGATTAGACAGAAATTCCACACACATCAAGTTCAGTTCAAAACTTGGCGTTTTTTTAAGCAGGGCATTGTTATGTAGATTGATGGGTGTTGACATTTTATCAGTTGAGATGCTGTAAAGAGGATATAAATTGCATAAGGACGTCAAAAATGTTCCCGCAGAAGTGCTGCAAGCAGGCGACCTTTGAGTACTTCACAAAACCTGCATGAACGAGATGACCGCTTTGTTGAATGAACTACTTTGGCTTCTCATTTTTGATGATTTTGACTCAGCTTTCTGTTTGCTAAGCATTACCTGCTTTTGCTCACATTTGGTGACTCGTCTCTGGTGTTTTGATGCATTGGTGCGGTCAGCCACTCTTTGCTCACTCAGTACAGACTCCGTCGACCTGGTCCTGGGTTTAGGGTACGGCATTTGCACTTGACCAAATGAACGGTACTAGCAGAGCAAAACTGACTTTGGTCCATTTTAAATTGACCAAAATTGATATCGGCAGAGCTGGTAAGTTGGCAATACTGGTCTTACCTATTTCCGGAAGGGGGGCTCTAGCTGGTCCACTTCCATCCAAGCCTCCTACTCCTCCTCCTCCTCCTCGTTCCTCTTGCTTGCTTTCACGTTAATTGGCAGCAGTTGAACCGTGAGCCGTAAATCAAGAAGTGCGGACTGTATTAAGGAGTGGGACCACCCAAGAAAAGTACTTTGTCCCCACTTTGGCCACAGACAATGAGAGGATCCTGGAGTGTGTCAGGCTGTGAACGCCATGAATGAACATTGACAAGAGCAGCGCTGCTACATCCCCTGCAAGCAAAGCATTTGCAGATAAATTCCACTATTCTAGGCTAGAACAATAAACAGAACCCTGTTAATGTTTGTTTTTTTCAAGCTCTCAATGAAAAGTGAACATCTTTTTCAAAAAATTTGGCACTCACTATTTGATTTATTTCATAAAGAGCACGCATTTGTCAAGCGCTTTACAAATGGTTGATGCTGCATTGACTGCAGGGCTGATCCAATTATTGATTGTATCGATGGCGTATGTAAAAGTAAAATAGTGTATGTAAAATGATGAGGTCTATTGTTCTCAGTTCTTTGTTTCTAAAAATAGGTTTTTGTAGCAGTCTTCATATTGTTCCATTGTTTACAAGCAACATCTCACTAAGGAAATAAGTCCTTGCATTCAGGAGGGCATTGGAGGCACAAAATCAAAGAATTTGAGTGAGAGGCAAGTGTCGTTTTTTGTATTTCATTATTTTCAAACAATTGCATGTAATAAGGAGCAATCGTATTATGTTGTTGAGGTTACAGTGTCTTATTTTGTTGGATTTATGCAGTATATTGTTCAACTGTACACAAATAAGCTTTTTGTTTGGTTGTGTTTTATTCGAACTACAGTCATGATCAGCAATCTAAAATGCAAAATCAAACTCATTGAATGATCTTTAAAAAAAGTATCGGAGAGAGAATTTGTATAGGCCCTGCATTTACTTGGTATCGGATCGATACCAACGTTTGTATTAATGCCCAAAGTTGTCTCAACTGCGTCCCGGGGGTTATTTGTGGTCAGCAGTGCTGTTTTTATTGGCATTTTCTAAAGTACAATTTGTCACCTATAGGCAGAGAGCCAGGCCGCTTTTATATATCAATTTACCGCTTGGTATTTTGACTCTGGAGCGTATTTAGCCTGTTTACAAAATAAATACTAAAAAAGGTCACCTTCAGCCTTTGATTCTTAAGTATGCTATGTGGTCCTCAGGAGAAAAAGTGATTTCCTGGTTTGAGCGCTTATTTTGAGGCCAGCCAATATAGCAATCATATTCAAGTTAATTTGATTAAAATGCTTTAGAAAAGAAGCCTATGTGCTATACTGCACATACAGCGGAGGATAGTGGTAAATATTGTAACAGTTTTTCCCACTAGAGTCTGCTCAGCACTGACAGCAACGTGGGTCTGTCATCCACCATGAAAGCTCACAAAGCGGGGCCAATGGCTACTAAAATACCAAGGTTAATCTTGATTAAATACCTTTCCAGGGCATAAAAAGCATGTTTAACATAAAACAGCCTTCAAAAAGCAGTCAAATTTAAGATAAAATCCTGCTACTGATGGCAAGGCCAAGTATCCCAACTCTCAGATGAAAAGTATCAAACAGATTAAAGAAAAACATTGGAAATCATCACGTCGCTTAAATGGCTTCATCTGACTTCCCGTTACCCTTCTTCCCAATTTAGTATTCACTTAAGCAAAGTAAATCATTTTTCCTTAATATACATTGTAAGAGGGCAGGTGAATGCTTTAGCAGAGCATATCATGTATTTGCAGCCATCACTGCATAAGATTAACATTTCTCCTCCCTAAGACACAAACTACTTTGAAAACATCTAGATGCTCCCACAACCGTACAAACTTTTTACTATATCATTCATCTATTATTAGTTATTAATTTATACATTAAATAATCTTGTTTGTATTTTATTTCATCTATTTTTTTCATTCATTTTCTATGCCGCTTGTCCTCGCTAGGGTCACGGGGGTATGCTGGAGCCCATCCCAGATGTCTTAGGCGAGAGGCAGGGATGCTTCATTTATTTATTTAAGACGTTTTTTTTATTTTATTTCTCACGTTGCAATGTTTGATTTTATTGCTAAAAAATTCTACAAATTCAAATAAATGTTACTACACATTTTCATCCATCTTTTCCTTAAGGGTAATATGTGAACATGTTAAGCACAGGAAGTTAGGAAATTACCAGCAATTGCTGAGACACGGAGAAGGGGTAGGATTAAATAAGATCTGACTCTTTCTACTCCTTTTCTGACATGTTAAACTGTGCAAGTGTAAACATGCAATGTACAAAAAATAAAACCCTCTAGGAAGCATCCAAATATTCTCCAGACTCACATAAAAAAAGGTCTAAAAGCGATAATATAAAAAAGGTAAAGACCGATATTAATTAGGCCGAATAAATGCCTGCGCAGCTGTGTGAAGACTTCCATCTCCTCTGTCCTGAGTGAGGAAGTCCTCCTGCCAGCTGAATGCCCTCTTGCAAGCGACTTTTTGTTTTCACACACTCAGCCCCTCTCTCCTAACTTAACATCCTTCTTCTGAGAAGCAACATGTTTCCTCTCCACCTGTTGATGAATTGTGTGTGTGTGTGTGTCGACATAACACACATCTTGATGCAAACAGTACTTTCCTCACATGGGTGGCAGTGAATGGACACGATTTAAAAAAAAAAAAAAGGAAGAGGCTGGAAGCCAAATGATAGTCATCACAAACAGAAAATCGTTGTGGTTTCGGGCGAGGGAAGTCATAGATGTCTTCATGACTGCTGCCTCTAGTGGGGAGAAGGCCCTCTTGTTCTTTGTGGCTGCAAGCTGAATGTGGATGAATGTCTTGCCAATGCATGCGGCACCCTCTCAATCGTGTCAAGACAAACCTTCCAATGCTTTACCATCTCACACGCTTTATTTTAATAAACTACATCAGAGTTTCACAAAATGCTGCCTATGTCATTTCATTTCACTTCAGGGTCAACTGCTGTTAATCATTTTGGCAATCCAAAGATGAGACATAAGATGTGTGAGCTATACATGTGATATCATGTGTGCAGTGGACTTGCTCTCCTCCCCTGCAGCTGAAACATACAAGACACTACAAAATATGGACCTTTTTCAGTTTATTGGTCCCCTAATACCTCGGTTCCCCAAAGTGGGTTTGCTAATTGAGACGTGAATAAAAATGAAAAACAATTAGCACCTGACACTCATAATTACGAGAGGGCCTGAACGCCTCACAGTGCAAGGAGAACAGAAGCAGTAAAGAGACAGAGCTTGAAGGCCTGTGTGTACATTACATGAACAATAAGTAAGTTTGATGATCATTTTGAGCATTAAGAATATTTAATTTCCCTTACTTTGGTGTTCCAATCCCCGCACGAAGAAAGGTGAAACATTTCTTCCTGAGGTGGGATTCCTAGGAAAATGGGTTTTTTGTGTTTCGGATGCTGCTTTATCTTGATTGTTAAGCGTTCCCCCTTCAATTTGGTAATAAATTAATATGCAAACTTAAACCATAGCCATCATAAGCGGACAAAATACGTGAAACTCAAAATTCAAGCCATTCAAACAGAAGAATCTAACTGGAATAAAAGATACTTAGGATGATTACTTATATATTTATCAGTGCTCATGTGTAACCTTATCAAATGTGACCATAGAAAATACACATTTTTGGCCCAGTAGAATATTCGGGAACCACTGCCCTCATACGTTACATAAATGTAATAATGCAATAATGTGAATTCCATTCCATTCCTTTTTCTTCAGTTTATCTTGGTCCGGGTGGCAGGGGCAGCAGTTTCAGTAGGGAAGTCCAGACTTCCCGGTGTCCGGCGACGTCTTCCATCTCCACTGGGAGGACACCAAGGCATTCCCAGGCCAGCTGTGAGACATAGTCCCTCCAGCGAGTCCTAGGTCTTCCCCAGGGCCTTCTCCCCGCTGGGCATTTCTGAAACACCTCACCAGGGAGGCATCCGGGAGGCATCCGGACTAGATGCCCGAGCCACCTCAACTGGCTCCTCTCGTTGTGAAGGAGCAGCGAATCTACTCTGAGCTCTGCCCAGATGGCCGAGCTCCGCACCCTATCTCTTTCGGTGAGTCCAACCACCCTACGGAGGAAACTCATTTCCGCCGCTTGTATCCGCGATCTTGTTCTTTCGGTCATGACCCATAACTCATGACCATAGGTGAGGGTGGGAACGTAGATCGATCGGTAAACAGAGAGCTTTGCCTTCCGGCTCAGCTCTCTCTTCACCACGACGGTCCGGTACAGCGACCGCATTACTGCAGATGCTGCACCGATCCGTCTGTCGATCTCACGCTCCAACCTTCCCTCACTCGTGAACAAGACCCCAAGATACTTGAACTCCTCCACCTGAGGCAAGACCTCACTCCCAACCCAGAGGGTACCGTCCACCCGTTTCCGACTGAGAACCATGGCCTCGGATTTGGAGGTGCTGAGTCTCATCCCAGAAGCTTCACACTCAGCTGCAAACTGCTCCAGTAAACGCTGACGGTCACAGCCTGATGAGGCCATAAGGATCACATCGTCTGCAAATAGCAGAGACGAGATCCTAAGGTCACCAAGCTGGACTCCCTCAACGCCTTGACTGCGCCTAGAAATTCTGTCCATGAAGATTATGAACAGAATCGGTGACAAAGGGCAGCCTTGGCGGAGGCCAACGTTCACCGGAAACAAGCTCGACTTACTGCTGGCAATGCGAACCAGGCTCCTGCTTCGATTGTACAAGGACCGAATGGCACGTAGCAGCAGACCACCAATCCCATACTCCCGGAGCACCCCCCACAGGACACCACGAGGGACACGGTCAAATGCCTTTTCCAAGTCTACAAAGCACTTGATTTGATGGGGCAAACTCCCACATACCCTCCAGTATCCTTGCAAGGGTGTAGAGGTGGTCCGGTGTTCCGCGCCAAGGACAAAAAACACATTGCAGCTCCAGTAACCGAGGTTCGACTAAGGGTGCCTTCTCTCCAGCACCCTGGAGTAGATTTTCCCAGGGAGGCTGATGAGTGTGATCCCCCTATAGTTGGAACACACCCTCCGGACACCCTTTTTAAAAATGGGAACCACCACCCCGGATTTGGCAGTCCAGAGGTACTGTTCCCGACTTCCATGCAATGTTGAAAAGGCGTGTCAACCAAGACATCCACCCCAACATCCAGAGCCTTGAGGAATTCAGGGCGACTCGTCTACCCCCGGAGCCTTGCATTGAATAATGTGAATTCAATGTAAAAAAATATTTAACAAGGTGAGAAACATGCACGTGCCATCTACTTAATACGGTATTATTGTAATACACTAAAACAATCATTGGCTTAATGCAATAGTAATTTTTTTTACTAATTTATCCTTCCCGGTACATTGCCTTTTCATGCTAGGTTGACCTGTTAACATTTCTAGCATGCTAACGTTACCTTAGTAGCGTTTTTATAGGTAGACTATATAAACACTTAGCACTATTATGCTAGGTGTTAGCATGCTAAAGTTAACATAAAACCATTTTGACCCATTTTCAAAGACAGACACAATTTTGCTTAGCATGTTGACATTAGCATGTAACGTTGTTAGTTGTGACGTGTAGACAAGGACTAGACCCCCAGATGCGGAGACAAGTTTTTTTATTCCAGTTTGTCGCCGTGGAACATAAGGTGGTGGTGCAAAAATACAAACAAAAAGGCAGGGCACCAAAAACAGCAAAAGCACAAAAATGGCCAGCGAGGCCGAGAGCCTACTGGGCTAGCCTGAGGTGGGGCATGAGCTTACACAAAATGTAGTAACAGAGTCTAAGTTTGCACGAGGCAGAAGCGAGAGGAAGCTCGAGTCCGTGTTTAGAGCTTGCGAATGGAACGACCAGCGTCTCCCAGCTGCAGCCCATCCGCTGAGGTAGTCTCCAGCTCCTCCCCGCTCAGGTGTGCCCCATTGACCCCCCTCCAGTGGGCAGCAGGACTCCTGGACAGAAAGAAAAAAAAAACACACGCGAGAAGGCAGAGACTAGAGCGTGACAGTACCCCCCTTATTAACGAACGCCCCCAGTCGGGCGACCCGGCTTCTTCGGGAACGGGCCATAAAACTCTGGCAAGAAGGCGGTATCCAGAATGAGAGACCGGGAAATCCACGACCAGTCCTCAGGACCGTACCCCTCCCAATCAACCAGATACTGGAAACGCCTGCCCCTTCTCACGTTCAAGATGGCCTTGACTGTGAATGCCAGGTGGCCGTTGACTAGCCTGGGCGGATGAGGAGGCACCTCTGGAGGGCTGAGGAGACAGGTGGCGACGGGCTTGACCAGGGAAACGTAGAACGCATCCTAAGGGACTCAGGTAAGCGGAGTTGGACAGAGGATGGGCATATCACCCGTTCAATAGTGTAAGGACCGATAAACCTGGGTTGCAACTTCTTGGGAGTTCGTGTGGAGGGGCAAATCCCTCGTCGAGAGCCATACCTGTTGTCCCGGAGAGTAGTTGGGAGCCTCCGAGCGGTGACGATCGGCCAGCCGCTTGTTACGTTCTGCAGTCTGGACCAGCTCGTCGCAGATGGGCGGCCACCGAGGGAACCGCAACCTCCGACTTCAGAGAAAGGAAAACCGGAGGTTGCTAACCATAAGCCGCGTAAAGGGGAGAGACCTGTAGCTAACCAGATGAGTGTTATGAGCATACTCAATCCATGTTAGGTTAAAAGACAAAGAAGCAGGTTGCTGATGGCCAAAACAACATAAGGCAGCCTCCAAGTCTTGATTAGCTTGCTCTGTCTGGCCATTAGTCTAGGGATGGTACCCCGACAATAGACTCGGCGAGGCACACAGAGCTTTGCAGAACGCCTCCTACACTGCGGACGAGAACTGAGGCCCCCTATCGGAGACGACGTCAATCGGGATACCATGTAACGAGCCAGCAGGTCAGCAGTCTTTAAGGCAGATGGCAATTTGGGGAAAGCGACAAGATGAGCCATCTTGGATAAGCGGTCCACCAGAGTGAGAATGACCTTGCAGCCTTTGGAGGGAGGAAGCCCCGTGACAAAGTCCATATCAACATGGGACCATGGGCAGGAGGGAACGGGGAGTGGTCAAAGAAGACCCGCCGGTGCCTGGTGGGATGACTTGTTTCGCGCACAGACCAGACAGGCTGACACGGATCTCCTGACATCCGCGCGCAACGAAGGCCACCAGAACCGTTGGGAAAGCAGGTAGATGCTCCGGGAGACCCCAGGATGGCAGGCCATCTTGGAACAGTGCGCCCAACAGAGCGCATCTGAGCGGATCTTAGGCACAACAAACAAGCGGCCCACAAGGCAGGCCTCGGGTGGAGTAACGTTCTTCAGCGCATCAGCCACTTGCTTCTCTACCTCCCACCGCACCAACCACTTGTGACTCAGGATGATGCTCCTCCAAAGGCGACGAGAACACCCTGGAGTGAGCATCGGGCTTTCCGTTCTGGGAGCCGGGGCGGAAAGTAATGGTAAAATTAAACGGGGCCAAAAACAGCGCCCACCGTGCCTGTCGGGGATTCAGCCTCTGAGCAGAGCGGAGATAGGCGAAGTTCTTATGATCCGTCAGGACAACAAACAGGAGTTCCGAGCCCTCCAGCCAGTGCCTCCATTCCTGCAATGCCAGGACGGACGATAGCTCCCTGTTGCCAATGTCGTAATTCCGCTCCGCAGGAGAAGAAGGCACAGGGGTGCAGCCTCTGGTCGCCGGGAGAGGACACCCCCTACGCCGGAATCAGAAGCATCCACCTCGACAACAAATTGAACAGAGGGATCAGGCAGGACAAGCACTGGAGCGGAGGTAAACAAAGACTTGAGTCTCAAAAAGGCATTATCGGCATCTGGGTCCAGGCAAACGGAACCTTAGTAGAAGTAAGCCTCGTTAGAGGCCCTGCCACCCGGCTAAAATTCCGAATAAACCACCGGTAAAAGTTGGCAAAGCCCAGGAATCTCTGGAGATGCCTCCTTGATGTAAGAGGAGGCCATTCGACCACAACCCACATCTTGGCCGGGTCGGCTCGAAGCCGTCCCTCCTCTACAACAAACCCCATGAAGGAAGTGGAGGACGCGTAAAAATCAAATTTCTCCGCCTTTATTATTCTTGATTATCCCTGAGCCGCTGGAGGACCAGCCTGATGTGCTGAACGTGTTCCTCCAGCGTGGAAGAGAAAATGAGAATGTCGTCGAGGTAGACAAACGCAAAACGCCCCAGCATGTCGCGAAGGACATCATTATTAAAACTCTGAAAAACCCGCCGGAGCATTGGTCAGTCCAAACGGCATCACCAGATATTCAAAATGTCCGTGGGGTGTGTTAAAAGCTGTTTTCCACTCATGACCCTCATGGATACGGACCAGATGATATGCGGTAGGGAGGTCTAGTTTGGTAAAAAAAACTTGGCGGAGTGGAATGCACAGAAAGCGGAGTCTAACAAAGGCAGAGGATATTTATTCTTTATGGTGATGTCGTTGACGGCACGGAAATCTACGCAGGGACGGAGAGACTTGTCCTTCTCAACGAAAAAGAAGCCTGCTGCCAAAGGTGAAGAGGAGGGGCGGATGAGCCCGGACGCTAGAGACAACAAAATGTAGTCCTCGAGCGCCGCCCTCTCGGCCGGGAGATCTTATACAAGCGCGACGCCGGTAGTGTAGCACCCGGAAGGAGATTGATGGCGCAATCGTAGGGGCGGTGAGGGGGGAAGTGAGTGGGCTCGGTCTTTACTGAAAACCTCCCGAAGGTAATGATAGACGGGCGGAACAAAGGACAGATCAATAACTTCGAGGGTGGCCAGACGACTAGGGACTGAACACGGCCACGCCGATTTGAGACAATGTGTGTGGCAGAAAACACTCCAGTTTACAATGGTGGATTTAGCCCAATCAATTTGAGGATTGTGTTTAAGCAGCCAGGTAAGGCCTAAAACTGTGGGTTCGGCAAGTGATGGAATAACAAAGAACCTTGTGGATTCACGATGATTCCCGGATAAGAGGAGCGACAGAAAATCCGTTTAGCGGTTGACGTCAGCGAGACGGCAACCATCGAGGGAGCGTACGACCCTGGAGGTAGGTAAACATTTAACGGGAATAGCAAAGCTCTCCAAAAAAGTCTCATCGGTGAAACAATCGTCCGCCCCCGAGTCAACAAAAGATACAATGTCTATGTCCTTGTTGGACCAGGACAGCGTACCTGGCAGTTGTAGCTGGCCGCTACCTGGCTCCAGCGCATGGGACCGGTGTAAACCCCTCCCGTGCTGACGTCCGACGAGTGGAACCGGCTGTCCATGTACGGGGGAGGTCTGGCCGGACCGGGCAGTTCAAGAGGATGTGGCCCGCTTGCCTGCAGTAGAGGCATAGACGAAGCTGGCAGCGTCAACTTCTCTCTGCCGGGGAAAGACGGCCGCCTCCCAGTAGCATAGGCTTGTCCACATTCTAAGTTAATCCTTAGAATGTGTCCAGGAGCGCAGATGGGTTCCAATCGCTTCGCGAGCGCCTGGAACTTGATGGCATAGTCTAACACGCTCCGGCGCCCTTGGCGCAGCTGGAACAAGGCGCGGGACGCTTCTCTGCCAAGGGATACCTTTTGGAACACTTGCTCCATGGTCCTTGAGAAGGCAGCGTACGAGAAGCATATAGCCGACAGACGTCCCCATTCAGCGGTTGCCCATGCCGCCGCTCGTCCCGAAAGGTGGGAGGCAACAAAAACCACCCGGGCGCAAAACGCCGCGGATTGCATTTCAAAATGCATCTCACACGGGGTGAGGAACATGCGTACGTCTCCCGTGTCGGCGGAGAAGCGTTCGGGTCTGGAGAGCTGTGGGCACAACGTGGGTGCACTGGTCTCTTGTGGTGTGGAGCCGGCTTGGAGTGCCTTGGTCGCTTCCGCGGCGGGAAGGGGTGTTGAAGCAGCCTGGAGTTGTAGTGCCGCTAGGAGGGTGTTCAGCTGGTCCTCCAGGGTCTTCAACCTGGTGTCCTGGCACCCAGCCAGGCCTGTTATACACGTGCCCAGCGTGCTGAACTGCTCCTCCTGTTGGCCCATGCGCTGCTCAAGGTTCCGGAGCATCCGCTTGAAAGAGTCGATCTCCACGGGGTCCATTTCTTGTGGCTGGTATTCTGTGGCGTGTAGACAAGGACTGGACCCCCAGATGCGGAGACAAGTTGTTTATTCCAGTTTGTCGCCGTGGAACATAAGGTGGTGTTGCAAAAATACAAACAAAAAGGCAGGGCACCACAAACAGCAAAGCACAAAAATGAAACATAGTAACAGAGTCTAAACTTGCACAAGGCAGAGGCAGCAGCGAGAGGAAGCTCGAGTCCGTGTTTGGAGCTTGCAAATGCAACAACCAGCGTCTCCCGGCTGCAGCCCATCTGCTTAAGTAGCTCAGGTGTGCCCTGTTGCCCCGCCTCCAGTGGGCAGCAGGATTTCTGAGAGAAAGAAAAAAAAAAAACCACGCAAGAAGGCAGAGACTAGAACGTGACGGTTAGTATTTTTTAAGTCATTTCAAATCCTTCCTCTGTTGCTTAGACATTCTAGCACAAGTCCTACATAATTCAACTTTCACTGTACATTCTACTACTCTTCCATTTTACTTTCTACCTGCATTCAACAAGTTTAGACATTCATGCTACATTCAAATATTCATACATTTCAACAGCATTTCAGTTTGGCTTCCAAAATGTCTACATCGAGTCTACATTTTAACATTCATACATTTCAACAGCATTTCAGTACAGCTTCAGCTCATCTTCCAAACTACTCCTACAGTCATTCTACATGTCATTCAATCTTGTTTTCGTAGATAGTACTAGGAAAGCATCTTTTTCAATCAAATGGCAAAGTCCACTAACCTGCAAGAAACACATACAGGATCCAAAGCATTTCATTTAACAATCAAATTAGCAGAAAGTTACTTCCTCTCATTTTTGCACACTTTCACCATCTCACGTCGTGCATTTCTTCAATTAGCACCAGGCTAAGACCAGCAGACCACAATTTACATTTACGGTATGTCGTGGGAGAAAACAAACCAACAGTAACCACTAGCAAAACTTTGCTCAGATGAAGTCGCAGTGAGAAGGATTGTAAATGTTCATAAAAGTGTACTCTATTCATAAAAAATATTTATGAAAACATAATAATACTCTGAATCTACAAACTATTCTAGGCCAGTGGTTCCCAAACTTTTCAGTCGCGTACCTCTTCAGACATTTGTCCTTAAAACACGTACCCCCTACTTTTGCAAACTTAAAAAGCATAAACCTTTTTATCTTAATTAACTTGAAATAGTGTGTTATGTTTTGCTATTATTTGTTGTAGCACTACCCCAGGATGCATAGACATGTTAGCTGGTGTAGTCAAAAAGGTCTTTGTTGTCCAAAACCGAGCTCACTAAACGTGGCATGGCTCACCAAAGCTGACACAACTAAATCTAAAAATACCAAAGCCCAAAGCAACTAGAAGTACAGAATGGCATAAATTCACCACTGAAATCACTTCCAATAATCCCAGGGAAACGTCCAGCATTGTCCCATTGACAGTGCAGGGCTTAAAAAGCCTGCTGATTGCTAACGAGGAACAGCTGTGACCGGTAGCTGCCTCATACCAAGGTCAAGAGAACTCAAAATTGTGCAAAACAGGAAATGGCTATACCAACATAAGAGCACAACAAAAGGAAATGTCGATGAACGAAGGAAAATCAATCCCATGAATGCAAACTGTCATGTGGAACATGACAGTACCCTCCCCCAAGGATTGGATACCAGATGTTCCCAATTCCAGGGATTGGTGGAAGATTGGCAGATGTGCGCCTCTGCCGCGATGGATCGGTGGAATGCCCAAACTGTGGCAACTCCTTCGAAAGAGGGCCAGAACTCCAGATCCAGCAAAATCGTTGGGATCACTCTGGGACAACAAGCCCAACGGCATTAGCGTAGATACAACTCCAGGGAATGGTGCGGCCATGTCCATGCAGCGGGACAGGAACTGGAGAGAGCTGTGGTCCCCAGCCACATAGCTGGCCATAACCTCCTCCTCAAAGGGTCGGATTCCAGATGTCCACCACACACACCAAAGTGGGGAGAAAGGTCCGGTGAAAACCAAGACTGGCAGGATCAGATTGGCCTGCAGAAGCATCAGCCAGGGATGGGTGAGGGAGGCTTGGTGTGGGGTCAAAGGTTTCTCCAGCTCTGACCATCCAGCCAAAACCAAGAGGGGTGTTTGGGCATTGGGCTGGTATGTAGTGGGCAAAGGTGGTGACTTGAAGTTTTCCTTGGACTCGGCCTGGCAGGAGCAGGAGCAGAAGAAGACTTGGACTCTGCCTGGCTTGGAGCAGGAAGTGAGTTGGACTCGACCGGGCATGGAGAAGGAGACAACTTGGACTCAACCTGCCAAGGAGCAGGAGACGTGCTTTGGGCTGCCGTGGAGCATGGAGAGGTGCCTTAGCTTTGGTCCTTAAGGTCACAGGAGCCACAGGAGGGCGACAACCACCAGACTGACATTTCTGGTAGGCAAAAGCCTCATTTCCCTGGCCGAGCTGCTGGCTCCAGGCAGCTACTTCCAAAAACAAGGAGGTCAGAACTGTCTTTGTGCGGTAACTACTTGGCCGGACCATTCTGTTCTGCAAAGACATGTCAGCTGGTGTAGTCCTCAGTCTTTTGAGCAGACTTCACTTCCTATTTTTCTTAGTTTATGCATTTGACCTCTAAACGGTTGCTCTAACCAGCATACACACACACGCAAAACAGCATCTTACAACACAATATATTCATCGCTACTGTATTTTGCATGCCTATTTTCCCCCCAATGTTATCTTTTATTGAATGGACTTGTACAGTCATTAGGGACCTGACTCACAGAGGCTTGGTATCAAAGCCAAACAATATTGTTAGTCATGCTGTGTAATAAAAAATTTAATTTGGAAATACTTTGGTTGCATTATTTTTAATGTTTGAAAAGCTCTTTTAATAACCGTATTCAATTCCACAAAATCATGTTTGTAACAAAAGTTTATTATTCAAAAAAGGATTGGTCAGATCAGCAAGACTATATAAAAAATCGGATGGGATCGGGAGCCAAAAAATGTGGATCGGGACTTCCCTAGTCTGAGGTCGACAAAAAGCTACATTATTAAATACGCCTTGCCATTCTTTTGAACCCACAAAATACCTACAAAAATCCAGCAGAATGGAAGTTAGAGAGATAGATACGTACTTTATTAATCACCGAGAGATTTTGACACAAGTTGGACTATCTCAAGTTCTTAGGTTTTAGACGGGTGTGACACTACACGTTTGATGGTGCTCACAGAGATCCAAGGAATGCTCAGGTCGTTTGTATGTATGCTTAGACACCTGACAAATTACAGGGGACATTGAACACAACCATCCTTTCCAGTTTGACTGGGGGAAAAAATAGCTCAGGAAGTGCAGTGGAACCTGCGTCCCAGTAGTAAATGCTTACTGAGGCCTTTGGTGCAATTCTTCCCAATAGAGAATGAGAGTCCATTTGATTTTCATTATTTTACAGTATTATTTTGTTTGTTTAATTCATTATGTTTGTTTCATTGATTTAATAGCTCTTGACAATCCAACTACCTCTATGCAATGGCGCAGAGCATTAACTTGAAGAAACAAAGATTATGTGCAAGGAAGAGCAAAAAGTACGTCTCCCAGGGTAGAGTCCGAGAATCCATAAACCATAACTTTCAATCTGAGTGACAGCACCCTACTGCGGTGCGTTCACTGACCGCCAAACACAGTGGGACAAAACAACATCCAAAACCAAACATTGTCAACAGAGCACAAATCACACAAACATGTTAAATTATGGACTTTCTAACACCATTATACATTTGATTAAGTGTTGAATTTGACGATCCATAAATAATATAAGAAACCTTTCACCTGGAATTTTATGGTTTGATAATTCCTCACAAAATCTGCTGAACATTTGTGACATAACATTGTGCCTATTTCTATAATCTTTGTTTGTAATCTCAAATAAAGTCAAATAAGTAAACATATTTTTTTTAAAGAAAGAAAGAAAAACACGACAGTTCAGGTAACTCTGGTCATAGCCAGCGTTTGTTGTGTGTACACATCCGTACGGCTCTCTCACTTGCTGATGGCGACGTAAGTCTTCTTCCAGGCAGTGGGTGGAAAAATCAAACAATCGTTGTAAGAATGACAAGAATGATGGTATTTTGTCACCAACAGACATCACCAATAAATGGCGTGTTTGTCAGTCCAGTTTATGAAAATATTATACAAAACGAGAAACGACGACATTCAGATCCAGGGCTTGCGTTATGACAACAAACTGAAGGAGTCAGAGAGCTGTCTCTTTTAGGTCACCGGCAATAAGCTTCAGTAGCAGTACACACTACAACCAATCCGCTGAGAATGACCCTAAAAAGAGGCAACTTCCTGACTCCTTCAGCCTATTAGATAGATAGCTAGATCTTTCTACAGAAGGGAATAGCGGTCCTTCCCAAATGGACAACATCCGTTAGACAACCATATCCCTCCATCCATATCCATCCCTCCATATCCATATCCTGACTTGAGACCCAACCAAATAAGGTAATACATTTAGCTGTCAGGTAACATTGCACACCACAATACACAGTACACCAGTAGTTCCCAAACATTTTACAGTTGTCTACCCCTTTCAGACGTTTGACGTGAAGCCATGTACCCCCAACTCCTGCACACATTAAAAAACATACACCTTTTTGTCTTAATGAACTTGAACAGAATTAATTGGTTCATTAATGGTATTGTAATTGCGGGTGCAAAAATGTGTATTTTGCCTCATCAAAGTTTCATCAAGTTTCACGTGAGCACTGATAAAAATAAAAACAATCAACCTACATGTATTTTATTCCAGTGTGATGTTGGCATACTTCCATTTGAGTGGCTTGAATTTGTGCATCACCTTTTTGTCCAATCATGAAGGCTGCACAAAATAATCATCAAACTTACTTGTTAATATGACGCACACAGGGGCCGCACGGTGGATGAGCGGGTAGCATGTTGGCCTCACAGTCAAGACATCTGGGTTCAAATCTCTGTCGGGCATCTCTGTGTGGAGTTTGCATGTTCTCCCCGTGCGTGTTTGGGTTTTCTCCTGGTACTCCGGTTTCCTCCCACATTCCAAAAACATGCATGTTAGGTTAATTGGCGACTCTAAATTGTCCATTAGAGTGTGAATGTGAGTGTGAATGTATGTTTGTCTGCCCTGTGATTGACTGGCGACCAGCCCCGCCTCCTGCCCGAAGTCCGCTGGGATAGGCTCCAGCATATCCACACTCCTAATGAGGATAAGCGACATAGAAAAGTGGATGGATGACGCACACAAAACATGAACGTCATGCTCCGTTCTCCTTGCTCCATGAGGCATTCAGGCGCACTCGTAACTGGTGCTAATTGTTTTCTTTTTTTTCACGTACTCACTATTACAACTGGCGTACCCCACTTTGGGATTCTAGGCATTAAACAATTCAAACAATTCAAAAATGTTACTAACATTACTAATGAAACTTACCAAGCTTGTTGAGTCTAGTCTAGCTTCTCTGAGACGAATTTCCTTACCCCAGAGACAGTACTAAGCAAGCTTGTAGCTACCGATGTCATTTGCAATGAGTCAGAGGGTAAAATAGCCTATCAGGGCAGGCGTAGCTGGCGAAGTGAAGACGGGCTGTTTGTTCTCTTTCAATTAAATTCAAATTATGAAGTGTGTGCAGTTAACTTACCAGCTTTGCCTTTGTGACACATGTAGAAATTGCGTCAGTCTGATCCGCAGGAAGACTTTTTTTTCTGTAGAATTAATTTTTACCAAGATGCTTTGCAGAACTACGGCAACATGCTGAAAACATGTTATACAGTAAGGACTTGTTCATTATACTGTACAGTAATAATGCTGTGAAAACTACAGACATTTGTTACAGCGCAGTCATTACCACGCAGACGAGGCCTTCAGTCATGACAAATGCCCCCTGCAACATCTCCACATAGCCGGCTTTGTCTGACGCCCCTGCACAACCTGAAACTCCACTGTTCCGTAGAAGGAAAAAGCACCGCAGATCAAAATGGCGCCCCCTCCATTGTGCCATGTGGAAAGCATCTCCACATGGCACTCCTTGTCTCTCCAAAAGGCATCAGGACCATTAAGGTTTTATTTTTTTCTCATCAGATAATAAACTTCCTTCAACCTTTAAATGTCCCATGTTTGATGCTCTTGTGCAAATTCCACGCGGGCAATTTTGTGGCAATGACGGAGACGAGGCCTTCGAATGGGTTTTTATATTCCTAAAATTAGGGGATGTCGGAAATCGGCAAAAACGCAGATGTCTGATAATGTCCAACTCTCAATTTACGATTCCGATTTCAACCAATACCGATTTGTGCAACACAGTGGCGGAGCCAGAAATGTTTCATTGTGGTGGCCAAGGTGAGACCATTACTCACATATTGGTGACAATAAGTTAAATCCTGAAATGTCTCCACTTAACTTTGCCACTGAAGGGGTGGCCGAAAAGTGACCAATACTGGTTACAGCCACCATTGGCCACCACGTAACCCCGTCACTGGTGTAATATCACATATCCTCTGTTGTGGAATTAACATGTATCTGTTGTGAATGTAATGGATACAGCATTAGTGATTAGCTTCTGGCTGTAGACAACATGGGTTTGGGTAAGCAAACACCTGAGAAATATATGCCCGTCACTCACTTTTTCACCCAAGGCCACGTAGGTTAGATTTGTTTTCATTCCATTTTCTTCCGCTTATCCGGGTCCGGGTTGCGGGGGCAGCAGTCACAGTAGGGACCTCCAGTCTTTCTGGTGTCCGGCGACCTCTTCCAGCTCCACCGGGAGGACACCAAGGCGTAGTCCCTCCAGCGTGTCCTAGGTCTTCCCCGGGGCCTCCTCCCGACTGGGCATGCCCGAAACACCTCACCAGGGAGGCGCCCGGGAGGCATCCGGACGAGATGCCCGAGCCACCTCAACTGGCTCCTCTCGATGTGAAGGAGAAGCGGCTCTACTCTGAGCTCCTCCCGGATGGCCGAGCTCCTCACCCTAAGATTTGTTTCCATTAATAATAAAAAAAAATTTAAAACTGCATCTTGTGTTCAGTTGTGTTGTCTTTGTCTAATGTTTAAATTTGTTCGGTAATGTGAAACATTTAAGTGTGACAAGCATGCAAAAATAAGAAATCGGGAAGGGGGCAAACAGTCTTTCAAACCATTGTATATAAAACAATAAAACATTGTTGGAGGTTTTTGAACGTGTTTTAATAGGGTGCTTTTTAGGCAGAAAAGATGTGTCCCACTACGTGCAGTCGTGAGCTCTTTTTATATCTTTAGAACCCACAAAAAAAGAAAGACGTGTGTTTGTCTTACATAAGGATTGTGGATGTTGAGCAAAATTCCAAAAAAAGTGCAGTTTTCCTCTGGGAGTTGGATTGAGTCGCTACTGAAGGCCCAGGTACGAATTGCACAGCCTGACACGGCGTTTCACAGTACTGTGTTATTGTTGCCATAGTTTGCAGTGATGCATCATACTGGGAGCTATTTGTAATATTTTGCACCTCACATTCAGCTGAATCAGGTACCCACAATATCAGCAACACCTGGAGTGCTGTGCAGTTCTCTCTCCTTCTGTGGCTTATGGCCACATTAACTTACCGTACAATCAATATAACTCTTGTATTGGATCTTAGGAAATGATGGAATCATACTCCAAATTCCGGGTATAAGAAATAAAAAAAACAAGTGTTGAATGACAGAAAAGGATGAAAATCACACTTAATAAAGGATGGCGTGATGGCAACGGAGCCTTGCTAAACGTCCCCATTAGTTGCTGTTTTAGCTGAAACCACGGAAGAAGAGGATGTCGGGATCCTGGGGAGGAGAAGAGTGGGATGGAGGTGAAGTCTGGGAATGGTGATGATGATGAAGCCAAGTGGAAGCAGGCAGGAAGCAATGAGCCAATCAGCATGGGGCTACATACTTACAGCATGCAAACATGCAAACTCAAAGTACAACACAGATACTTCAAAGTTGTTCTCGTTCTCGTTTTGTCTTTTGTTCCAGGCTCAAACTATCACACTCATGAAACATTTTAAACTGTTGTTTTGTAAAGAGATGTTAACCAATGTAAATGGAAACCAATTAAAGCTAAAACAACTCACCCTTTGGAAACAGGAAAGAAAAGTGTTTGCTGAGTGATACTGTCACCTAGTGGCGTTTCATGGGTATTGCTTGAGTAAATACGTGTCGATAGATAGCTGAAGAGCCCATCTTGATACCCCATCTTGAGGGTATGTACTAGGGGTGTAACAATTCATTCACTAGATAGATGTATCAATTTATAATCCTATGATCCAACCCCATCAATCTGTGTTCACCAAATTGCCATTCCAGGTGACATATATCGATCTAATATCGCTTGAAAGGTAATCAATCGATTTAATTGATACTACAAAATAAAGCATTGGATTTAAGCACATTGATGTGTGTTTTTAGCTATTTTAATGATGAAGACGTTAAACGTTACCCTTGTAACAGTTTGATTTGTCGTAAGTCATGCCTGTTGACTGGGGCGCACGGATGATGTCATGTGAGGCTGAGCGTGCACGCTCTGTTAGAAAAGTCCGTGTGGACGTCCTAAAATATGCAATTTTTCATAGGATATGGGATGTATTTTCATTGGTATCCATGCTTGTTAGCTAAATGACTTCTTCCTCTTCAATTTGGTACTGTATGGGATTTATACTGAGTGTTGGACCACATCCAAAGTTAAGTCCAACTTGAAGCCTTTCACACTCATGGATGGGAGCGTCAGGACAAGATAAGAGGTACGTAGGGAGCGATAAGTTTGTGCATGTTTGTGTTCTGGTTGAATGGGGGGCTTCTTGTATGGGAGCCAACGTTGTTCAGGCGTATGTTCCATTTTTTCTTGCAAAGATAAGCGTGTTGATCACCTCCTCGTAGCGCAAACGTTACAGTATGTAGGATATTCATTCACTTTAATATCTATCTGCACATGACATTTCATTGTAATCTGGTGGTGCAAAATAACTTTTAATACTTTGGTTAGAGAAGTGAATGAGCTATCAAATTAAAGTTAGTCATGTTTTATCTGATAGAATTAATCATTCAACCTGTTCATATATTCTTTGTTAATTCAACCTGAAGTGTTGGTTGCACTTTATTCAAATAAAACGTGAATTCATTTGCCATGAATTGTTGTTTAGCTTTTTGTTCATATCCATAATTAATCTATACCTGATTCTCTTACAAAAAGCAAAGGGAATTTAGAAAACTTCCCGTGCACTGTCCAGTATCCGGATATTTATTTCATCGTTAGACTGCTTGAATTTTTGGCTAAAAAGTTACATAATCGACTGAAAGTTACTGAATTATTTCGGATTGAATTGTTCTAAATGAACCAATAGCGTCCTTGAATTGAAATGGCAACCACGGATCGTGATACGAATTGAAACGTTGTTAAAATAAATTGTTACACCGCTAATATGTACGCTAAATGGCATCATGTCGGTGAAATTAAATATTTTATACCGAGCAGCATTGCTCTTTCATATTGAACAGCCAGACACTTTTCTACATTGCTTCCACATCAGTTCTGTGGTTATCATTTCATCTTTTCACTTGGGCATCACTGGTACCCTTACGCGGTGGCACAAAAAAAAGAGAAAAAACGGAAAACGTTGGATAAACTCCCAATATGACATTTGAGGTGTTCATCTGAAGAGGTTGTCATACTGTGTGTACATAAAACTACACATAAAAAGATCATTTTAAAGCATGTATACCTTGTGCAACAGCCTGTCAATACAACATCTCAATTCGGCCATAGAGCTATGACAGATGCTCCAGATGAGAAACAAGAAAAAGGGCTGTGTGTACAAAGGGAAAACAATTTTTGCAAGAGTCACGTCAATACAACAGATGACAATACCTGGTCGTGTACAAATAGGTGAAAGAAAATTCCTAGTATGGATTGAGTGAACAGGGACACAAAAGGTTCATAAATAGCGTGGGGCCTGAACATTAAAGGCATAGGTCTGCTTTTTTGACATGAGGTTGTACGACATCCCCATCATTAGTGTAATACATCAACAGTGACTTATCCTCCAATCGGTCCCACGGGTCTAGTTCTGGTTATATATAGTTAAATATTTTTCCACAGAAAATACATCTCATTCACAATCAGGTAAGATGCACAACACACATGTACCACTGGATAAAATCATTTTTTAGTTTAAGTTGTGCTTTGTGCTCACAATCTTATTTCACATTTTGTTCGATGGGTCCTTGAACGCACCATAGTTGCTGTGAGATTCAAGGGGGGAACTTATACAGTATACATAACTTCTACAGGTCAGCTCAGCATTGCAAATACCTATACATTTTATACTTTAAATGTGATTAATATATATTAAAGCCCATTTGGTGCGTAAACCTAGATATTGTGTTTTAAGTGAACAATTGCAATTGAGGAGAGAAGGGGAGGGTTCTGGAGCTGAATACGTTAAGTATATTGCTAATGTTGATCCAAAATTGCAGAACATCATTACTTGAATTTTGCCAGTTACTGGTGGCCCTGCACCGTAAGGCCCTGCTATTGTTTCACATTTTTTTAGCCTTGCACATTTCAGGGCTTTTATGCATGTTTTGCAGCACATATTTTTTGCTTTTTTACTCCTGTTCAGCACTTAAAGTCAATGGTGGTGGTTGTTTTTAAAAAAAAGTGCTATGCAAATAACAGTGTCTTGGATATTATGCATTAACGGGGGAGTAAACACAACCACAATATAATAAGTGAAGTTTGCATTCAACTGATTTTGTCCGTCTGTACAATATGACTATGAAATTGAACATTGATAGCATTTTGGCCAAACTAAACGGCTGCAGTAAAGTGGTGATTGTGGAGTGCAATGTTGCAGCATCCAGCGCTAAGGCACAGCAACAGGGTAGCTAACATAAGAATTTTTGTTCATTTTTAACCTTGTCTTCAAATTGATGCAGGCGTGAAACCCCGGCTTATACCTGCTTTTGACAATGCAAATCATGAGAAAATATGTTTCCGCCTAACAAGATGAAAGCCTTTGCTCTGAAAGACAAATGTTCCATGTAATTTCCAAACAAAAGCCATGAGCAAAGGACAAGAGTGGTGGTGATGGCGGGCAGCTGTCAACAAATTCCACAGCTTGGGCGCCAAAGCCCAGATGACCCGCTGGCGGGATCTGACATTAATCCTAAGTCTTCCAGTCAGTGCGTCGGGTTGAGAGGACACAATGTGGTGGCAGGAGAAAATGCTGATACAGGCTCCAACACAGGAAGGTGCTGATGCTAATGAGCGGATCTGTGGCTCCTTAACAAGAGCGCATCATTTGCTGTCCTCTTTTACAGTGAGGGAGGGGGGGGCAGTGGAGGTCGTGGTCAGTGTCTTTCATAGGTTTGGGGGAGGGAGCATGTCAGCCATACTTGATCTGCTTGTTTGTACACACTAATCATTGAATCGCTACAGCCAAGTGAGAAAAGCTGGAGCTCCATGTGATAAATTAACCTCAGGCAAGGAAGAAGATCTGGAGACGTGTGGAGGTGTGGGGGTGGGGTGCAGATTCAGAGCCTGTGTGACCTCAGTCTCAACTATACGAAGCACATTTACATTACAACACATATTTAGAATCTCACAAAAGTACATCCCTCACATTTCAGCAAGCATTTTTGTTATGTCTAGACTACTTATGTCAAGACTACTTAATATATATTGCAGTATTTATTTACTATTGCTTTGAATTTATTTAACCCAAAGCCATTATTGTCTAAAGAGTTGGAAACAGAAGTACCAAGATAATTGTGTCTTGACAACAGTGCAGCATGGGGTGATAGCTTCATGGTCTGGGGCTGCATGAGTGGTGCGGTTTATTGTGAGAAACATAAATTCCCACCTGTACTAACATGATAAGGACCCCAATGATGAGGAAGATGTTGAGGAAGCTTATGATTGGTAAGTGTGTGCAAGTACAGTAGTGTTTAAAATAATAGCAGTCTAATGTGAATAAACAGATTAAGTACTGTTATTAGTATATTTTTATTGCTACATGGCAAACAAGTTACCAGTAGGTGCAGTAGATTCTCATATAGAAAACAAACAAGACCCAGCATTCATGATATGCACCTTTTTAAAGCTGTGCAATTGGGCAATTCGTTGAAAGGTGTTCAAAAAATAGCAGGATGGCATTCAATCAGTGATCAGTGATCAATTTTGTGAATAAAGATGTGAATCAGGTGCTCCCTATTTAAGGATGAAAGCAGCACTTGTTGAACATGCATTTCTTTTTGAAAGCCTGAGGAAAATGGGTCGTTCAAAACAATGTTCAAATAAACAGTGTACTTTGATTGAATAGTTGATTGGAGAGGGAAAAACCCATGAATAGGTGCAAAATATAATTAGGTGTTCAGCTAAAATGATCTCCAATGCCTTAAAATGTAGCTCAAAACCAGAAATACGTGGTAGAAAATGTAAGACAACTTTTAAAATGGATTGAGGAGTAACCAAAATGGCAAAGGCTCAGCCAATTGTCAGTTCCAAGATGATCAAAGACAGTCACGAGTTACCTGTCAGTACTGTAGTACTGACAGAAGACATCTGTGTGAAGCTAATATGTTTATAAAAATCCCGCACAAAGTCCCTCTGTTAAAAAAATGTCATGTGAAGAAGAGGTTACAATTTGCCAAAGAACACATCAACTGGACTAAAGAGAAATAGAGGAACATTTTGTGGACTGATGGGAGTAAAATTGTTCTTTTTGGGTCCAATGGCCGCAGTTAGTTTGTGAGATGACCTCCAAACTCTGAATTCAAGCCAAAGTACACAATGAAGACAGTGAAGCATGGTGGTGCAAGCATCATGATATGGGCATGTTTCTCCTACTATGGTGTTGGGCCTATTTATCCCATAGCAGGGATCATGGATCAGTTTTCATAAGTCAGAATACTTGAAGAGGTCATGTTGCCTTATGCTGAAGATCTGAAGATGCAGCAAAATCTTGGTTCCAAACCAACAAAATTAATGTTATGGAGTGGCCAGCCCAATCCCCGGACCTTAATCCAATGGATAATTTGTGGGGTGGCATCAAAAATGCTGTTTATGAAGCAAAACCAAGAAATGTTAATGAATTGTGGAATGTTGTTAAAGAATCTTGGAGTGGAATAACAGCTAAAAATGTGCCACAAGTTGGTTGACTCCATGCCTCACAGATGTGAAGCAGTTATAAAAACTGTGCTCATACAATTAAATATTAGTTTAATGATTCACAGGATTGCCAAATCCTAGAAACAAAAACGTTTGTAGAAAATAGTTTTGAGTTTGTAAAGTCAACAGCAGACACTGCTATTTTTGGAACACACCCCTTTCAACTAATTGCCCAATTGCACAGCCTTAAGAGCGTGCATATCATGAATGTTGGGTCTTGTTTTCTGAGAATCTACTGCACCTTGCTGGTAACTTGTTTGGCATGTAGCGATGAAAATATACTAACAAGAGTGACTCATCTGGTTAGTCACATTGGACTGCTATTATTTTGAACACTACGGTATGTCTCCACACCTGAACACAATTAAGCACCTGTATGGCATCCTCAAGCAGAAGAAAGGATGGTAGAGAAGTGCAAGTTTGTCTAAAATTGACCCACCCACTACATTAGTGTAATCGTCATGGAGGAGCGGAAGAAGATTCCAGTAACAACGTGTGTAGCTCTGACCAAAAGGGTTAAAGCAGTAGTAGATAACAATTGTGCTCAAATTAAATATGTTACTGTGAGGTGTACTCCTTTGTGTTGTTATTTAGACAACAATGGCTGTGTGTTGACTTATTGTCATAGTATAGTAAATCTATACTGCTTGCCAAGCTGTACACTGACTACTCTAAGTTGCTGTATATCCAAGTTTGATTTCTTTAGTATTGTGTCCCTGATATAATAAAATGGCCACTGAAATGTGGGGCGTCTACTGACCTTGTGAGACAAGACATGCACTTCATTTCAGTGCACCATAAAAAAGTAATAAAATAAATCTGAGGTTAAAATGGTTATCTTTTAAATCTATTTGAAATTGTGCAGCTATGAGGGTTAATGCACTACAAATGTGAGGTTCCTGACCACCACAATGTAACACACTAGGTATCTTCTGGATTGATTCCCCCCACAAGCATTTCACATCACAATTAAGTATAAGTGCTCTACCTAGTGGGGAAATTGATGAACAACTTTTTAATATACACCTTATGACAATAATTAAATGCCCATTGGCAAAGTGAATAATACAACTCCCAGGATGACTTAAATGCGATGTATTGTGATTTAGTGTAGTTAATTTGTTAGGTATCCCCCTAAATCCTAAGTATTCTTCTGTGCTTTGTGGGAACCCTTTTGGCAAAGATGGGGATCCGAGTCCAACATCAGTGACTTTTGTTCTCAGACGTTCTTATATTTTGACCAACTCTATTGTTTTCTAATGCTTATGACCAATGGTGTAGAAGTGTATATTTACACTCCTGGTGGGCTGTCAGGACACCCACAGGACATGTGGTGTGTGTCCTCTTACTGCTGCGTCTGCATGGCTACACTTAGCAAAATGTTGGGGCTTTTTAAAGTGGAGAGAAGCAGAGCATGAAGTTGAACAATGGCAGGCAGATGATGAGTCAGTCGGCTCCATTTGATGATGTCGTAGTGGAAGATGATTCATTAAAGGGAGCACAGGCGGCCTGTGGATGTGATGCACATTTGTGCACCTGAAATGGACAGACAACAGACAAATGTGCGGCGGCTTCAGGTGCAACTTTCAATTCAAATGTGAGATATGTGTGTGTGTTAGTTCTAAGTCCGTGTCAATATGCTTTGTTTGATGGTGACCATGCTTTTCAGCCAATCTTGTTCACATTCTATAGACATGTGCGTGTCGTCCCATAACGGTGTGTCCTAAATCTAAACACCCTCAAGGTGCAGCGGGTGTTTTGTGCAGGGCAGGTAAATTTCAAGTCAATTCAACTTATAGGGTCAAGATTTTGGGAGTTAAATAAAAGCACCATAATGTGGTGCATGTCAGAAAAATAATAGCACAGGAAACACCATGGGGTGAATATTTTGAAACATATTCACTCTTCTTTTGTGAAGCAGTTCAGTAGTAGAAGTTAGCTCGTATAAACAAGTAATGTGAAAAATCCTTTAGGTTTGAATCAGTCATGAATTATGAAAATATGGCGTAACGAAACTAGGGCTGTCAAACGATTAAAATATTTAATCATGATTAATTGCATTTTGTCTGTAGTTAACTCATAATAAATTGCATTTATTTGCAGATAAAAATGTTTTTTAGATATATAATAAGTGTGGATGTATATATCTGGGGTAAATTATACTATATGCAACTGCAAAAATAACTACATCAAATTTTACGTAAAGGGAAATCAATTTTGTAAATATGGGCCATTAATATATTCAAAAAATAATATATAGTTAGAAGTCCTCTAGTTTTTTTAATGTTTAATGCAAGAGGCCATTTGTCCTTTCTTTGACGGTCAAGTTCTCCCATGCACAGAGAGATTACTATACTGACAGGCTACACAACATTTAATAAATAAGATCAATTAGATGGCTGAAATTTACATATGCTTTACTGAGGTGTTGAAATAGTTCCCGGTGGCTAGATAGTTCTACTAGCTAGTCTAGCTAGCACGGCTAATGCCATTCTCAGCTACAGCCGTGGTCGTCACATTGACAGCCTGTAAATAGCAACTCTTAACCCAAATTTTAGCTCACAGTTTAAAGCAAAAATTGGCAGAAAGATGGTTCGCATCTAAGACACTTGTTAATTGGGACACTAATATGTTAAGTACCACTGCATGCATCCATCAATTTTCTATGCCGCTTAGCCTCATTGGGGTTGTGGGTATGCTGGAGCCTATCCCAGCTGACTTTGGGCGAGTGGCGGGGTACACCCTGGACTGGTCGCCAGTCGATCGCAGGGCAGACATACAACCATCCACACTCACATTCATACTTATGGACTGCATTTGACAATAAAAACATTACCTCCACTGCTCCAGTCTCCAGTCGTCGTAATCTGTGACAATTTGCAAGCCATTTGCCAGGGATTTGAAAATGAATTAACAAAATCAAAAAACCCTTTTCTTTGTCCATTTCTGCTCCATATTTGTTGCCGCTTATGTCCGTACACCTACCGGCGCTCCCTCACACTACGGTGGGGGTCGAGGGTCAAACAAGACATGTGCATTTGGGGACATTCGTATGACACATTTATTTATACAAGTGTCCCCAACATTGGGGACAATTGATTATTTTAAATGTTGCTCCAATAGAATTGTACCAGCGACATAGCAGGGAATACTGTATGTATGGGTCCTGGCTGCTCAGTACAATATGGCCAGAATGACAATAATGAAATGTAGAGGTGTGCTACATTTGAGGACATTTGAGTCCGCCCTTGCTTGTCTTCACTAGTTGTGTGTCAAGGTTGTTCAATACAACTTTGTCTGTCCAGCTTTAGACAGTGACGCTATCACATAAAACACAAATAGCTCACCTCTACTTTCTTTTTGTCAAAGTTGATTTATTAGATTAATAGTGATTTAATAGTGCTGCAAGGTGTGTGTGTGTGCTTTCATAACCCAGGACAGTTTTAAAAAATACAAATATTTTAATAGTTATTGAGTTAATTGTTCTTTTGAACTAGCTATGTTATTGAACAATTCATTTCCCATGTATCACTCTAAAACAGGCATCAGATTAAATTTAGGTGTGTGTCAAATAGTACGAAATGTTGTACTTTTTTGCTAGTCACATAGTACTATCAGACTAAATAAGTCCGGTAACAAAAGGAGGCTAGACATTTTAGAAACCCACTTTAAGTGCTCTCATTAATTTTGTCTTTAAATGAACAGTTTTGCAATGTTCTCAGGTCATGTTCTGCTGGTTGTTAAACAAAATTAAATAACGTAACAAATTAATAAGTCCTGTTGTCAGTGAAATAACAGCGGCACAACGTAGTGGCATCAGTCCCATGCGGTCCACCAACATAGCTTCAAAAAATCCTAGGGGAAACCCTGCATTTTGTCTAAGCCCTCCCATGCTTCTTAATCCTGGTGGCAGTGGACTGGGTTGACCCGTTCACTGAGCGTCAAGCCCCCTTACACACTGCCTGGAGAGGTAGGGAGACAAGCACAACTCTGTTTACACAGAGCTTGCAAAAGGTGGGGGCTCAAATCATGCAGCAGTGAAATGGTTGAATCATTAGTAAATAAAAATGCAACATTCGCAGTCACTCGCTAAGACGATGGGTTCAATATTTGAAAAAAACTTGGATTTTTGTGATTCAAGGAAAAGGAGCCTGACTATTTTCTGAGAAGGGCTGAAAGTGCTCACAAATTGCAAATTACTTATTTTGCAAGGAAAAAACAGTCAAAATATTAGGAAAAAGACACACAGTATAACAATAGTATTAGGGAAGAGGACTGTAGAAGACATTATCAAGAAATAGTTCATTATATGTGTGACAATGCAAGTAATCAATGTTTTGTCATAATCATTATAGCTGTTTCATGTAATTATGCAAATGTTCGATCAATATTTGGCAGGTCTACAGAGAGACATTACAAGAAAAGTTGTTAGTTGGTAAAATTGTCAGCTTTGCTGTCTCAGTACTTGTTTTTCGAATGATCTCTTCTAAACCATACTCTTCTTTTGTTTGGGAAGGTAGCTACAGCGCAGCCGATTTTTTTTACCAAAAAAAAGCCATGAAATGACTGGTACAAGATGACAACCCATTTGATAATACATTCTGCAAACTAACTTTATTTTATCTTGAAAGGCTAAAACAAAAGAAAAGAAGGGTAGAAAATGTAAGAAGTGGAAAGAGAAAGGGATCAATCCAAAACCGAGGAATGCAATTTGTTCAATCAACAACACAAGAGTACAATTTTAGCCTCCACATTTTTCCCTTTTGAGTCACTTTTTAGAGCTGCAACAATATACAAAATATACAGTACTTGTAAAAGAACTGACAGAAGCCTCTGGGAAGCATTTAAATCAACATTGACAATATTTACCTACAACACAGTATAGCCATTCCTCAATGAACAACACAGAATAGGGTAAGCTTGTTTATGAAAAGTGAGGCTAAGGGGGAGGTGCGAATTAACCAGCACTGCTGTGGGGGCACACAGTAAACGCCACAAACATGGTACATGTACAAGAGAGTGTAAGTGATATTATTCAAATCTCATAATCTTAGCCTGAAAGTACTTCTTACAAGAATAAAGACAACACATTCAGGCAACTATGCAAATAGTTTTTTACTGTCTTTTAACGTATATTTCTACTTTCTGACAATAGCCCATTGCACAGACCATCAGTGCATATACCTAGCTGATTCACTCACACTTACATTTACCCACCAAGTAGTTTTAGTCACATTAAAAGTCAGATTACCAGTCAAAAGGGGTCAATTTACAAAACAAGTGGCAGTATTGCAAGTATGAAAGAAGTCATGTTGGGATAATAAAATGTTAATGTGACAAGAACGTTAGCAGAGTAGTTGTATTTGTAGCATAAAGTGGCAATGTTATGGACAAGAAACATCGCAAGGAAAGTCGCAAAGTGAAGAGAATAGAAAAAGTGTGACACTTTTTATGTTCAAAAATGTAACATTGCAGGAATAAAGGTAGTCGCATTGTTAGAGGAATGGAGGCAGTATTACAAGTATGAAAATCGTAACGTTGCAAACTAAAGTGGTCATGTTACAAAAACAAAGTCATATTTTTAGAGGAAAGTTGCAACATTACAGAAATAATGCGAATAGTGATAGTATTGAAGGCATAAAAGTTGTAATGTTTCAAGAAAGATTGTAGTCTTACAGGTAAGTAAAAACTTGTATAGTTACGAGGAGTCATATTTGGCCAAAAAGGTCATGGTGTTAAAAAAAAAAAAAGTAATGTTGCGAGCACAGAGCTGCAGTGTTACGAGAACAATGTCATAATGTTGAGAAAAAGGTCATATTTTTCAGAAAAAGTTGAAATGTTATGTGAAAAAATGTGTAAGGTCACAAGATTAAGTTATTTTAATTTATGAGTGTGCAAGTTGTAATGTTATGAAAAAGTTACAATGTTACAAGATATATTATTTTACAATAAGGGCAATTTTAAAGGTTAAAAGAGTAGTGATGTTACAAGAATAAATCTGCAGTTTTACGAGAATACAGTCGTAATGTTAAGAGGTGAAGTCGTATATTCTGAAAGAAAAAAAAATTAGAAGTTCGGTACTAAAGATAAGAGAACATTTAAGAACAAAGTCACTTTAGACGTCATTATGTTGCAAGAAAGAAATAATGTTCTTAGAAAAAAGGCAATATTACAACTAAAAGGGGTCATAAAACCTACAAGAATGAGATTGTAATTTTATTGTGACTGTCGAAATGTCCACAAAACAAATGCAACATTTGGGGTCACTCTCTGTAGACCTGATGTACTTTATATTCATGTCATGGTCATGTGTTTCTTTAGTAAAACTATCAGTTTGCTGCAAGAATACTTTGACCTTATTATAAAAAAAACACTAATCTTGTAATTGCTCTACTATTTCTACCTAACATAGTAAATGTATTCCACATGTGACCTAAATGTTTTTAAATGGCAGCTTTATTGTCATTTTTTTTGGCTTTAGTGTGGCCTGATGATAATCCTTTTCTCAATTGTATTTCCTAAACCCTGAACTCGGGACTTCAATTTTCACTAAAGCAGTGCTTGTCAATCACTGTGGCTGTCCCCCCAAGGGGGCGCGGAGAACTCTCAGGAGGGGCATGAGAGGCTGGGTGTACTTTCAGTTAGGGCGGACGCTATGAAATATTTTTGCATTTGAGTATTCTACTGAAAAAAAATTTAATTAATCAGAAAAAACATTCTTGCATGGTTAAGTAGCAATTAGAAATACACAAGAGAAAATAAAACCTTTCACTAAATAACTAAAATATTATAATAATAACTAAATTACATATTATATTATGTTGATGGCTGTGCATTCATCAATCCTAAACTTAAGACAAAAATATGACAAACAGGGACTCAAAGTGTACCCGTGACCCTAATGAGGACACTATTCTTTCATGACTGGTCGATTGTGACCCAGCTGGCCAGCCTGCAAGTATGATCCCTTTGAGTGCCCCACTCACTGAGCGACAATACTGTTGTTCCATGACACCGTATTGTCTGCTAGAAATGAGCAGCTGATTAGTAAGCTCAAACGTTTTTATTTTGAACTCACAGTGCTGTGTTTTTGCAGATGAAATAAAGCCTGTATGAAGTCACATAACCATTGCAATAAACTGCCACATGTTGGACAGCAGTCATAATTAAGAGAAAGCTAGCCCTACACACAGCCAACATTATGTTAGTAAGGTAGATTAACTTTCTTCCCACTGATTAGCACTAGGTTCTTTGCAATTTAGTGCTCTGATCTTCCGCCCCATTCGAGAGATGATGATGCAACATAAGATGTGGCAAGTGCAAGACATTTTATGTCTATTTTTTACATTTTGTTTTCTTTCTCTTTTGGTGCCTTGCCGTGCCTTCATACATCCACTTCACTGTGTGGGGTGACATAAGCAATTCATTGAAGCAGAAAATAATTCCTCCATTATTTTTTGTAATCAAGGTAATCAAATTATTTGAAAAATCACCGCAAGCCTACGTCGCTACAGTCCTGCCAACAACCTGTACAAATGTACTCAACATACAAGTTGATTTTTGAATGCACTTGTATGCTCAGTTTCAAGACAAAGACAAGACAAATAGAGCTTCTTAAAAATACAGGGTGACACAAAAAAACGGGACCTTTTTAACAATCTAATAAACCCAAAAGTGATGGAAGACAAATATTTGATTCATAGTAAGTAAAACCTTAAAACATGCCATTTAAGAAACAATGATGCAATTTTCATTTTTTGATGTCCTAAGTTGTAAAAACGTCGTAACTCCCTCTGCGCAGCTGTCAAACTCTCACCGTTTTTTAAAAATATTTTTATGGCTAACGCACGCTGTTCCCCATTCCACCAATCCATGGTTACTAAAATGGGGGTGTGTTTACTTGCTCAAGGTCACTGTCTTGCAATGCTGCCACTTGCTCATGTCTGCCAATACACACTACAAAAATTCCCGTTTTTTGGGGGGGGGGTCACCCTGTATTTTAAATTGGGGGGCATGACAACATTTCTATCCCCTAGGGAGGTTATGACAGAAAATAACAGAGAACCACTGCTTTAAAGTAATGAATGTCCCTAGTAGAAGGAAAAAGTAATTTTGCACTTACTGGTTTTGATAACATTATTTTTCATTCAATATGTTGGCACAGTTTCGTTCCACGCCACAAATCTGAGTAGGAGAAAATTCAGGGACAGATTTTTGTGCTTATACCCAAAAAGAAAAGCCTTCGCACATCAGCTGCCCTGTGCAACTAGAGAATACCATCCACAAGCACTTCCTATGAATGTAATGAGGTATTTTATTTTCATGAAAAATCAAAGCAGAAAATTCACTGTTAGTTTTTGACTAGGTATTGGGAATGAAAGTATCGTGATGGAAACTTGCTGTAAGAGAAATGAAACACCCTTAAAAAGAATAATGACCAAGACAATTCAGAAACAAATTTTGACAAAGGGATACTGATGACACTTCTTTTCATTCATTACACAGCAAAACCTTTGAAAGCTGGCAACGCGCAGGCTTGTCCATAAAAGATGAGATAGTAAAACTTTTAAGGAAAAAAACACATGAAATGTTCTTTTACAACTCACTGAGCTGTGTGCACAAAAAAGAGAAAAATACAGGCAGCAATGAGCACAAAAGTATAAATGTCAACTGCTTCTCTAAACTGAAAAAAACCCAATTATCCATGGACAGTAGTAATGATTTTCCTGTACATCAATTATAGTGAAAAACACTGTATTCAAACACCCGAAAGCCATGATTGTTAAGTCTTTGCTTTATTTATGAACTTTTCTGTTTTTTCAATGTGTGTTATTTCCCCACAAACACACAGAAATAGGATATTTATACACTGCTCAAAAAAAATAGAGGAACACGTTTTAATCAGAGTATAGTAACATATCAGTCAAACTTCTGGGATATTGATCTGGTCAGTTAAGTAGTAGAGGGGGTTGTTAATCAGTTTTAGCTGCTTTATTGTTAATGAAATCAACAACATGTGCACCTGGGGGGCAACAGTGAGACAGGAATGTTTTCCAGGTTGAGGCCACTGACTCCTCATCTCTTTTGGCTGATTTTTTTTACTGACTGACTTTCTACTGCTGTAGTTTTTCATTTGGCTTGGATCAACATCTGTTGATAGCATGGTGCGGTACCTGGACGCTACAGTGGTTGCACAAGTAGTCCAACTCCTCCAGTATGTCACATCAATACGTACCGTAGCAAGAAGGTTTGCTGTGTCTCCCAGCACAGTCTGAAGAGCATGGAGGAGATTCCAGGAGAGCTGGACAGGGCTGTAGAATGTCCTTAAACCCTCAGTAGGATCGGTATCTGCTCCTTTGTGCAAGGAGGAACAGGATGAGCACTTCCAGAGCCCTACAAATTGACCTCCAGCAGACCACTGGTGTGAATATTTCTGACCAAACTATCAGAAACAGGCTCCATGAGGATGGCCCGAGGGCCCGACGTCCTGTAATGGGCCCTGTGCTTACTGGCCAGCACAGTAGAACTCGATTGCCGTTTGCCATAGACCACCAGAATTGGCAACTACGCCACTGACGCCCTGTGCTCTTCACTGATGAGAGCAAGTTCAACCTGAGTACATGCGACAAATGTAAAAGGGTCTGGAGAGGCTGTGGATATCGTTATGCTTCCTGCAACATCATTCAGCATGCCTGGTTTGGTGGCGTGTAAGTGATAGTCTGGGGAGGCATATCCCTGGAAGGACGCACAGAGCTCTATGAGTTAGATAATGGCACCCTGAATGCTATTAGGTATCAGGATTAAATCCTTGGACCCATTGTCAGAACTTAGGCTGGTGCAGTGGGACCTGGGTTCCTCCTGGTCCACGACAATGTCCAACCTCATGTGGCTAGAGTATGCAGGCAGTTCCTAGTGGATGAAAGAATTGATACCATTGACTGGTTCCCACGTTCACCTGACCTAAACCTAATAGAACACCTCTGGTACCTTATGTTTAGGTACGTCCGGCGCCGCCAGGTTTCTCCTCAGACTGTCCAGGAGCTCTTTGATGCCCTGGTCCAGATCTGGGAGGAGATCCCCCATGGTACCATCTGTGGTCTCATTAGGAGCATGCCCCGACATTGTCAGGCATGCGTACAAGCACGTTGGGGCCACACAAACTACTGAGAATCATTTTGAGTTGCTACAATGACATTTTGACAAAATGGACCAGTCTGCTGCATCTTTTTTTCACTTTCATTTTTGGGGTGTCTTTGATTTCCCCCTCTATAGGGTGATCGTTTTCATTTCTATCAAATTATGTGGCATCTTTTTGTTACTAATACATCACCTACTTATTATCAGGAAACATATTCAAGATCAACCATCCCCCCCGTTTAGATCTGATGTTTTCAAAGTGTTCTTCTCATTTTTTTGAGCGGTATACTTACTTAGTCACCACTACTATTTCACAACCTTTGAACATGTGACAATGTTGCTTCAAGCAACATTTTTTCCATAACAATAAACTTATCTTTAAGGCCAATTCCACCAGTTTATTTCATAGTCATACCTCAACCGGTGTCTTTCTTTGTCTTTTCTTAGTTAGAAGGGAACCATTTATTTAAACCCTGTGTGTTTGTCTACATTGTTGCACATTGCGCTTAGCAACATAAATAATTACAGCACCACTAGTTCAAAGTAAAAACTAATGTTGAATTACAAACTGATTCGACATTTTGGATATTGTGCCACACTAGCAGATAGGGAAAGTGGCTCATTAAGGAATTTAGTGAAAAGATCAGTCTGTTTAAAAATGTGTGACTCAATACAAGCAGGGAGTGTTAGGATTGTCTTTTTAATAAAAACATTTTTAGTATCTTCTTATTATATTAAAACATTCAGTAACTATGGATCATCTTATGACAGACAGGATTTTAATAGAGTTCAAAATAGACCTTGCTGAGACAAACTAGAATCATATTTTGTCCATGGTGGAAAAAAAACCATTAACTCAAACAACATATTTATTCCATGAATGTTAAAGTCAAAAATATATACATACATTAATTTCCAACAATGCCATTTTAGACAAAAATAGCAGAATCTGAACGCAAAACCTTATCTCTTAAAGAAATGTATCTGCCTTGTGAGTGAATACAGATATTGACAGTGACTATAATAGCGTTTTTGGAGAAGAAGGGGGGGCACTCAAAATCATTGGCGCTAGCAGCAAACTGCAGTGTGTCCTGCCTGGTTTGTGTTGATGCACATCAAACCCCATGGAAACAAAACAATGGCTGCTGTACACAACCATGACAAATCATTACAATCAGCTTTGTTCTTGGTATGAATTCCTGCCACCCCCCAAAAAACAGTTTAAAACAGAGAAAATAAAGACAGCCTTTATAAAGTATTTGAGCCCAACAATTTGTCCTCGATGGTCGCACTTAGGCCGACTCTTCCTAAAACAGTCAGTGCTCACATCAGTCAAAATGTTTAAAATGTACAAAAATGTGAGAGGGAGTAGAACATACACACACACACACAGGCATTCTAATGGGGGTGAAAGGAGCTCAACCTTGTATTATTTTTTTTTCTTGTGTGGCAAAGCCAAAATTTCCCCACCGTCAGTGAGATGACAAAGGTTGTGTCACACAAAGACATAGCACACACAGTCAAAGGTAATTGTAAAGCAGAAATAAAGTGATTAGAAATCAACCCATCGCTTAAATAATGTACTATGGAAGCAAAGTCCTAATTTGTGTCCTTTCAATTACACTAAAACTCAGCAATATGAATTGTTCAAATAGAGCATGCACACACACACACTTTGTGATTGAACTTGTGGAATAAAAATAAGATATAGTATAGCTTTGCAATTCCCCTAAAAATGCAGCCTGGTCATGGCAAATTGTGAGTGATCTGCCTTTACACAAACACACGCGTGCACGTACATACACACAAGCACCCAAGCACGCTTTGCAGGTATCAGGTGTATTTTGTTTCACTTCACATGTCCAACATGACTGGGAAACACTTTGCTGTTATTATTTGAGCATGTACAGAAAACTACATAGAAAAATAAAATACAATTTTAAAAAAAGCAGAGGGAGAGAGGGGGAAGGGGTAAATAATTAGGTTATAAATGTTTTTGATATAGAGAGCTTACTGTGCTGTCGACTATACAATTTACCCGTTTCTTAAAAGGAGTATAGGTTAACCGAGGAGAAAAGAAAAGTAAAAGCATAGAGAGGCATTGTGCCTGGAGGACAAGCAGTAATGTTCACTATGTAAAAATGGGTTAGAATTCCAGAAAAGCAGGGAAAGGCAGATAGTGCATAAAAAGGTTCTTTTTCATTTGTTTCATTTTTTTTCCTCATCTTTTCATTTTTAACTTAAAATCAAGCTGCATTAAATACAGGCTGTTTGTACAGGACAATTGCACTTCACAAAAACAAAAATATACAAATACACACAAGGAAATGTGAATCAAATTAATTACAGCAACAACAAAAAAAAAATCATACTACATAAGCTGATTATTCAACATAAAAATGAAGTAAGAAAGCCTTATGAACTCACTTGTTATGTTTGACTTTAGAGGGAAGTATTAGGATGGGTGAACACAAAGGGGAGACAAGACAGTGGGGGATCCTGAACTCCAGAGTGGACTGGCGCTGCACTACTCCAGGTTTGTGTGCATGCAACTCCTCTTCCTCCTCCCATGAAATTCCCTTCTTAGAAACCAAAAGCTCAGAGTGACGACGGCAAGACAGACTGCTGCGCTGAGCTGCTGTGGGTCTTGAGAGGATGGTGGTTTGTAAACGCTATGCTGTGTTAGTGGTACGAGGTTGTGTTACCACATGTCATCTGTGGATGCTGAGTCCTTGACAAGAGAGGAGAAGGAAGGACAATACCCTTCAGACAATGCCTCCAATTCCATTCAAAGATCACTCATTGACAGCACTGTTTGTCATTATTCTACAGCTTATTTAAATAACATCCATTTTTGTTGATGAATACAGGTATTTATCTATTACAATTTTGCGGTCATGTTTCACAAGTTAAATAAAACACTCTCATGCATTATCAACACTGAAGCGCAGCACAAACATTGTCGATACGGAGCACCTGTAACAGTTCCACTTCTATTTATTTATAAAGGGCCGCATACTGAAGAAAAATCTATGTGGACGGGTCACTAAATTTGACAAAACAATAAACCATTATATACAATGTATATTTAAAGACAGATTTGTGTTATTATTAGTTAGGGTTACTATCAACTAGACCTGTCACGATAATCATAAATCGGTTAATCGGTCACTTTGCTGGCCTCGACTAATTGACATGTGCCTTGACATGTGCATGTGTGTTTGTTTTTCTCTCTCTACTATGGCATTACTCTGCACATTGGTGAAGTTACGTTTCTTGTTGGATGTTGGATATTCATCTTCATGAGTTTCATGTTGGCAGTAAGATATTGGGCTTCATAACAACAGCGGTAGTTCCACCTCAGTGTGCTCAGACTCTCTCATGGAGCGGGGAGCTCACACGGACCGCTCATTCACAGCGGCATGTCCTCACAAACGCTAACCAGCCCTCTCCTGAACTAAAGATGTTGAGGCAGCAACCAGAAACATTGGCTAAGTCAAAACATTCTTTATACTTTCTAGCCACCCAATGTGGCCATGAGCTCGAAACAGCATCTAGTATAAACTAGCTGGGTTAGCTTGGTTTAGCAGAGCATGCTAGTGTGTGCCACTGAGTTGTGCTTGTTAATGTAACCCAGCGTTTTATGTTGGCCGCTGACTTCGTTCAAGTCCTGTATGAAACAGAGGCACTCGATAGCTATCATAGCATTTTCAACAAACATCACAATTTTGGCCTTCAAAATAAGATTGGCACACATTCTCTATTATAGTGGCAATAAAATAAGAGTGTCATAAAAATATTGTACTTTAATAATGCTAATTGTATCTGCAATTTCACTTAAAAACTCCTGACATTCCAATGACAAAGTTAAATACTTTTGACTGTCAAGTTTAAACCTTTTCATATGATGCACTCGCCCTATAATTATGCCCAATAATTATTTTTAAAATTCAAATTCAATATACTTATTCAAAAATGTTGTCAATAAAATTGATTGACCATTTGTAGGACAATTATCGTCCAGCAAAATGTGTTTATTGTGGCAGGCCTAGACCCAACATTTCAGCTTTTCCTCTTTATATTACTCCCTTTTTCTCAGCTAATTACATTTAGATTTTTTTTTTTAAATATATATTTATGCAATGTGCTGTGCGATCATATAATATTAGACTGCACTTTCTACACCCCTGCATTAAAGTGTTCAAAATAATAGCAGTCCAATGTAACTAACCAGATTAATCACTGTTATTACTATATTTTTATTACTACATAGCAATTAAGTTACCAGTAGCTGCAGTACTTTCAGAAAACAAACAACCCCAAGCACTCATGATATGCATGTGACCCTATTTAAGAATGAAACAAGCACTTGTTGAACATGCATTTCTCTTTGAAATGCCTGAGGAAAATGGGTTGTTCCAGACATTGTTCAGAGGAACAGTGTACTTTGATTAAAAAGTTGATTGTAGAGGGGAAAACCTATGAAAGAGGTGCGAAAAATGTTTGGCTGTTGAGCTAAAATGATCTCCAATGACTTAAAATGGAGAGCAAAACCAGAGACACGTGGCAGATCAAAGAATAACCAGAATGGCAAAGGCTCAGGCAATGATCAGCTCCAGGTTGATCAAAGACATTCTGGAGTTATCTGTAAAGTACTATAGTACTGACAGAAAACATCTGTGTGAAGCTCATCTATTTACAAGAATCCCTAGCAAAGTTCCTCATTTAAAAAAAAAGTAATGTGCAGGAGAGGTTACTATTTGCCAAAAAAAACACATCAACTGGCCTAAGAAAATGGAGGAACATTTTGTAGACTGCTGGGAGTAAAATTGTTCTTTTTGGGTCCAAGGACCGCAGACAGTTTGTGAGACGACCCCCAAACTCTGAATTCAAGCAACAGTAAACAGTGAAGGCATGGTGGTGAACGCATCTTGATATGGGCATGTGTCTCCTACTGTGGTTTTGGGCCTAGTAATTGCATACCAGGGGTCATGGATCAGTTTGCATATGTCAAAATACTTGAAGAGGTCATGTTGCCTTGTGCTGAAGAGGACATGCCCTTAAAATGAGTGTTTCAACAAGACAATGACCCCAAACACACTAGCAAACGAGCAAAATCTTAGCTCCAACCCAACAAAATAAATGTTACAGAGAATCCAATCAGAAACTTGGGGGTGACATCAAAATGCAGTTTCTGATCCAAAATCAAGATGTGTCAATCAATTATGCATTGTTGTTAAAGAATCTCAGAGTGGAATAACAGCTTTAAAGTCCCACAAGTTGGTTGACTCTGTGCCACACAGATGTGGTCATACAACTAAATATTATTTAGTGATTCAGAGGATTGCAAAATCCTAAAAACTAAAAAGTTAGTAAATAGTTTTGAGTTTGTAAAGTCAACAGCACACACTGCTATTTTTTTTTTTGCACACACCCCTTCCAACTAATTTCCCAATTGCACAGCCCTAAGAGTGTGCATATCATGAATGCTGGGTCTTGTTTGTTTTCTGAGAATCTACTCCACCCACTGGTAACTTGTTTTCCATGTAGCAATAAAATATACTAATAACAGCGATTACTCTGGTTAGTCACACAGGGCTGCTCTTATTTTGAACATTACTGTATGCTGTGCGTTTCTGCTCAAAACTATGTGAATGACTGGACAGTCAAGTAAAGGTATGTCAGAGGACAAGAAAAAAATGAAAAAATGAAAATAAAGTTGATCCTCTACATTATTTGTTCAACTTAAAAATCAAACAACATTTTTGGGGAAAAGTATGGTAATGTCGAGCAGGACCAGTGCGTGAACACCCAAAACTTCTTGCGGCCTGTCACTGTCATGCAAGTATTGTGTCACACAAGACAAAAATGCCACATTTTAGATAAATATAAGCTTAACTGGGCCTTACATCCCAAAGTACGTGCTCTGACGTGCTGGCTATGTGCAAGAGACACACATGTAGTCTGCACAAATTTTCAAACCCACAGACAGCATGCAAAGGCCATAGGAAAAAAACTGGGATGCCAATTGTTTACTACGTGCACGCAGGATAACTTTTCAGGCAGCCAAGTTCACAAGGGCAAGGCAGGGGAGGAGTACATGACCCTTGCGTGTGTCGCAAGTTTATAAAGTACATTGTGTACAATTGGACACTCGGGTGAAGAGAGAGGCGGAGCTGTCAACCAATCACCACCTGGTGGTGAGTTGGTTCCGATGGTGGGGAGGATGCCGGTCAGACTTGGCAGAACCAAATGCATTGTGAGGGTCTGTTGGGAACGTCTGGCAGAGTTCCCTGTCAGAAGAGTTTCAACTCCTACCTTCGGGAGAGCTTTGACCATGTTCCGAGGGAGGCAGCGGACATTGAGTCCAAGTGGGCCATGTTTTGTGCCTCCATTGTCAATGCGGATGATCGGAGCTGTGGCTGTAAGGTGGTCGGTGCCTGTCGTGGCGGTAATCCCAGAACCCATTGGTGGACACCAGCGGTGAGGGATGCTGTCAAGCTGAAGAAAGAGCCCTATCAGGCCGTTTTGGCCCATGGGACTCTGGAGGCAGCTGACAGGTCCTAGCAGGCCTGCGGCTCTGGCAGTCACTGAGGCAAAAACTCGGACATAGGAGGAGTTCGGAGAGGCCATGGAAATTTACTTCCGGATGGCTTTAAAGAGATTCTGGACCACCATCCAACTTCTCAGGAGAGGGAAGCAGTACACAGTCAACATCGTGTATGGTGGGGACGGTGTGCTGCTGATCTCGACTCGAGATGGCGTGGACCGGTGGAGGAATACTATTGAAGACCTCATCAATCCCGCCAACACGTCTTCGATACATGGAAGCAGTGCCCAGGGTTCTCCTATGTCGGGGACTAAGGTTACCGAGGTGGTCAAATAGCTCCTTGGTGTTAAGGCCCGGGGGGTGGATGAGATCCGCCCGGAATTCCTTAAGGCCCTAGATGCTGTGGGCATGTCTGGGTTGACACGACTCTGCAGCATCGCATGGACATCGGGGTCGGTGCCCCTGTACTGGCAGATCAGGGTGGTGGTCCCGCTTTTCAAAACGAGGACCGGAAGATGTGGTCTAACTATTGTGGGATCACACTCCTCAGCCTTCCCGGTACGGTCTATTCAGGGGGTACTGGAGAGGAGGATTTGCCGGATAGTCGAATCTTGGATTTAGGAGCAGCAGTGTGGTTTTCGTCCTGGTCGTGGAACTGTGGACCAATTCTATACTCTCTGCAGGGTCCTTGCGGGTGCAGGGGAGTTTTCGCAACCAGTTTACATGTGTTTTGTGGACTTGGAGAAGGCATTTGACCACGTTCGTCGGGGAATACTGTGGGCAGTGCTCCGGGAAAGTGGGGTATCGGACCACCTAATCCAGGCGGTTCGTTTCTTGTATGACCGGTGTCAGAGTTTGGTTTGCATTGCTGGCAATAAGCCAGACCCGTTTCCAGTGACGGTTGGAGGGTTTCCGCCAGGGCTGCCCTTTGTCACCCCTTCTGTTCATTACTTTCATGGACAGAATTTCTAGGCGCAGCCAGGGCGTTGAGGGGTTTCAGTTTGGTGGCCACAGGATTCGGTCTCTGCTTTTTGCAGATGATATGGTCCTGTTGGCTTCATCGAGCAGTGACTTTCAACTCTCAATGGATCGGTTCGCAGCTGGGTGTGAAGAGGCTGGGAGGAGAATCAGCACCTCCAAATCCGAGTCCATGGTTCTCGCCCGGAAAAGGGTGGAGTGCCTCTCCGGGTCGGGGATGAGGTCCTGCCTCAAGTGGAGGAGTTTATGTACCTCGGGGTCTTGTTCACAAGTGAGGGAAGGATGGAACGCGAGATGGACAGGCGGATTGGTGCGGCGTCTGCAATGATGCGTGGTGACTCTGCACCGGTCTGTTGTGTTTTCTCCGCAGGGTAGCTGAGCTCTCCCTTAGAGATAGGGTGAGAAGCACTGTCATCCGGAAAGAGACTCTGAGTAGAGCCACCTCATCAAGCTCCTCCGGAATGAGAGGAGCCTGATGAGGTGGCTCGGCCATCTGGCTAGGATGTCTCCTGGGCGCCTCCCTAGGGAGGTGTTCAGTGCACGCCCAACCGGTAGGAGGCCTCAGGGAAGACCCAGGACACGCTGGAGAGACTATGTCTCTCAGCTGGCCTGGGAGGCATCCGCCGGGAAGAGCTGGACGAAGTGGCCTGGAGACATGGACGTCTGGTCTTCCCTGTTTAGGCTGCTGCCCCCGCGACCCAACCTCAGATAAGCGGAAGAAAATGAATAGATGGATACATTCTGTTGAAAGTAATGAGTGCCAGTTGGTCAATAAATCAAAGAAAAGCTGTTCATTTGCATTTCCTGCAATTATTTTTAGATGGAAAATATATAGAGTGGTTTTGTTAGAGAAAACTCTAGATTCTGACACTTTCTTCCACAGTTGTTTGGCAATTGCCAACCTCATTTTATTGCTACCTACACAACTGAATTAGAACATTATTACTTATCCCAGCAATTAGTAGTACTACATTTGCCATACGCTCAAATTTCTGGTCTTTACTTACTAATTTATTTACTCACAACCTGTACTGTACGGGGTGGTCTGTTTTAAATCTTCTCTAGAACCCGCTGCCTTGTTGTGGTTCACAATGCTACTGTGATAGAGGTAACAGTGAAAGAAATGAGACAGTGGAGGAAGGGGAGAAAGAATCATATTTTTCTGCTATAGTTTTAAGGCTTCTTAAAGCCAAGGCATGACTGCCTTAGAAATCTGCTCACCTCTTTATGTTTCCAGCCTTGAAAGTCTCTTCAAAAAAGAAGGCCTTCAGCATACTGTTGCACTTTGCACTCCTTGTTTGTTTCAAATATCAAACGTCAAAAGAAACTAGTTTGTTCAAATTAGATTGAAAAAACAAAGTTAAAAAAATTGTACTTTGTAATTATTGACATGCCCTCTACAGCAAACAGAAAAACAAAACTTAACCACCATAAATTACACTTGACATATTTGATTGAAAAGTGTTTGTATGGATGTATTATAATAAAGAATATTTGGTATTGGACCTTGTGCAAGTCACAATTTGCAACATTTCTTTTGATTCAAACTTCCTTATGAAGTAGAAGCTTTTCTGCAAAGATGCTACTGACCCTGTTGGAATTTGTCTTTTGGATGTGTACCAAGAACACATTTTTTTAAACATCCATGTTTAAAGCATTTTATCACCAGACTGAAGAGTTGAGACATAAATGACATGGGAGATGTAAAAAGTGATTAATGTATTACTGTGGGAGGACATGTTTCTTTTTCTTCATATTTGATCAATAGAAGGAGGTATGTGTGCAGGTGTGCACTTGTTTGATGATTTAATGTGCATTGTAAACATATGTGATGAGCAATGCTAAACCTGTAAACAGGAAAAAGGGAAATTAAACTGAAAGCTAAAGACTAAGAAAATAAAATTGAATGGTTTCAGTGAGACCACAAAAATGCTGTCAACAAAAAAAGCACACATAAAAGTGCAAATGAAATCAAGGAAAAATGCTCCCAAAATATACTCACTGCAAGATGAGGTAGTTTCAATGTGTAAAAATGACACTGACCTGCACAATTAATCAATACCTCTACTCCCTGGTGATGAGGCGGAAAAGCAAAAGGAATAGTTCACAAGCATTATGGACTGCAGTGCTACATTCAGGGTACAAGTCACGGCGTTGATAAAGGAGAACTCAAAATCAATAAATGAGCAGACCCACCACCCACTGCAATATAAATACCGATATGCAGTAAGTGAGAGCATCCTTTCCCAGCAGGCACATAATTAAGAGGATGACATGCAACCACATGACATCATTTCTAATGCAGGCAACAGGTGAGCAAGATCAAGTTATTCCACTAGTGCCTCATATTCATCTGTTGGAGAGCTGCCGAAAATTAGGCAGTTTTGACTGCACAACACTATTTATTAAAGCAAAAGCTGTCGGTGACATCGTGAAAGAAATGTCAAAACCCAATGGTATAGATTCAGCATTTACAACATTTGTAGTAAAACTAAGTCAAAAATCTCACATGGAATGAACCCATACACGGAGAGGAAACAAAACAACTCTATGCCAACACCAGTGATTTTCTTTCACCACTGCTTATTAAACAATAATTAAAGCATGTGAAACCTCAAGATCAATTCCAAACCCTGGTGTCACTGACGCACCTGGTGTGACAACAGCAGATCCCAGAACACCCTTCCAACTGTATCCAGTGTCTTCTCAAAACACCCAGACCATTACCACAAAGCATCAGGAAATGCAGGACCACAAATCACAGTATATTGAACATTATCAGAAACAAAATAAAATTACAACACTCCTCTCATACAACAGCAATCTGTATCTGTATTAGTCTCTTTTTGTGTGGCTTCTGCAACGCCATGTGCAGTACCTTCATAAAATCGACATGCCATAAAAACAAGCAAGCCATCATTAAAAGGTTGCCATATCAAATGCAAGACCAGTAGAGAAGGCATATCTGAACTTCAGGAGCTTGTAATGAATGGGAACCTGCTTTGCCACCACTATGGATTTTGTGAAGAGAAAACCTCAATCTGCTAATGTAAAGGAACCAAAATGTGCAGTAAAAAGTTACATGCCCCTGCTGTAAAGGAGGACACACTCCTGTGTGTATAGTTGGAAAAGATGGCACAAGATAAACTTATTGAAGAAGATAAGCTTCTCTTGTGGCTGTCTGTGCAAAGGGCATATCAGCAAGGAAGGCAATCTCCTTAAAGTGTGGCCTAAAACACTCAACCGTTCTACAAACAGACATTGTGGATAATCCTGATCGGACCAAAAAAAATAATTGATTCACCATGGTTTCAAGTGGGCTTACAGGGGCTGGAAAACAGGACTGCAACTTACCCATAGTGCCAGTCCAGGTCAGAGCTAAGAGGGGCAGTAAAACCATCCATACCAAAGACTTCCTGGACCAAAACAGCACTGCAGTATTTTGCACTGAACAATTTTTTATTTATTTATTTATTTGTTGCACTGAAAATTTAATGCACAAGCTTCACATGATTAGCAGAAAGACCAGCATTCTTCTGAGCACAATGGGTCAGGAAAAGGTAGTGAGCAGCTACATCGTACCTGAGCTGAAAGTGGCTACGCTTCAAGGAAATAATTGTTTTGACCTGCCGAGATCTTATACGCAGGAGTCAACGCCGTCGTACAAAACATACATAACATACAAACACAAAAAAAATCTAAAACTATGGCCACACTTTAGCACCTTTGCTTATCTCAAATCAAGTCAGGGATCCATTTGTTCATAGGGACAAATGTTAATGGTGAGGATGACGACTCCTTTCTGTCGCCGCCCAGCCTCAGGTGCTCTCAGAATCGAGCCCATCTAGAAAGCAGCAGCTGCCCATCCAGACTCTTCAGGCTGAAGTGTGTGACCTTCGAGCTCGATTTGACTTTGAAGGCGATCAAGCAATTTGATGGTACCACAGGAAGAATGTGTGGTGCTAACCAGTGGTGTGGGCAAGTCGAGGATCTGGAGAAGAAGCTTCTGGACCAAAACACAGGAAGTGGAGAGACTTTGCTCAGAACTAAAAAGGCAAGGGACCTGGACAAACCACTGGAACTTCTGGAGGTGGAGAACATGCGTCTGAAGCTTGAGCTGACCTGCTGCAAAAGCAGCAAAGCAGGGTGTCGGGGCTTGGCTGATGAAACTGTGTTTCCAGAGAACCAGGCCAGTCAGTGAGAGCGCCACCGAGCAGCTGCACACGTTACTATGGCAACTGGACTAGTCTACAATGCACAATTTGAGCCCTCAGGCCATTGAAAGTCCGACCAAAAGTTGTGGACCAGTTGCAGGATGAGGAGGTGGTGCAAGGTGTCGTTCAGGTAGAGGAAGCCTTCATCAGGACTGAGAGCGACATTAGGCAGTGCACAAGAACCTGGCAGGACTGTGCAAGAAGCTGGTGGGTCTTCCCTTTGAGGCAGCATAAGGACATTGCTGACATCCATATTGACTGTGTATTACTTTTTTCTCCAGAAATGTTCCTTAGGTTATTGGAACAATTATTTTAATTAAAAAGAAAAGGTTGTCTAAGCAAACTTTGCCATTAATTTTGTGTTGAAACATTTGTTTGTTTTTGTAATTAGTGTGGGTATCAATAATTAGGGGCTCGTTTGTAGGGGGCAGGTTTATTTGTTTAGGCGGCACAAATGTAAAATTAGTAGATGTTGGGTCAATTTTTTAATCTTTGTTTCTCTGGAAAAAAAGGTCATTTAAGTAGGAAACATCTCATTCATCCTAAATTAATAACTTACTGTATGTAGTTATGCACATTTAAGACATAAAATGTACACATATACAGTATATACACATACAGTGGTGTTTTTCCCCCTACCTGATTAAATTTTTAGTATGTCTTTAGTTTGTCACACTTAAATGTTTAAGATCAAAAACATTTAAATATTAGCCAATGACAACACAACAGAACA
>QODF01000007.1:2375389-2450389 GCA_024372805.1 Oostethus manadensis | reverse complement strand
AATCAACAGTCGTCCCTCACTATATCGTGGTTCAAATATCGCTCCCTGATTATATTGCAGTTTTATAAAATAATCGCAGCTTTGTAGTTGACGATGGCCTATTGTTAGTAAAAAAAATATTGAAAGACAAGTTATTTATAGTATTCTGGTCACCAGGCATCAGCAATGTTATGAGACATGATGTTAGATTATACTACAGATTACAGAGTTAAATAGGCAGCGTTCGCCACTTATTGGTCTTTTATTTTGCAGTGAGCATAGAGCTGTTTGTGTCACAATATCACACAATATCAGTATAAGTTTACCCTCGCCAATCAACTTTTTAATCAAAGTACGCTGTTGTTCTGAACAGTGTCTTGAACAACCCATTTGCTTCAGGCTTTCAAAGAGATATGAACGTTCAAGTGATGTTTTCATGCTTAAATAGGGGCCATCTTATTCACACCTGTTTTTTCACAAAAGTGATCACTGATCGAATGCAACACTGCTATTTTGTAATACACCCCTTTCATGTAATTGTCCAAATGCACAGCATTAAGAGTGTGCATATCATGAATGCTGGGTCTTGTTTGTTTTCTGAGAATCTACAGCACCGATTGGTAACTTGTTTGCCATGTAGCAATAAAAACATACTAATAACAGTGATTAATCTGGTTAGTCACATTGGACTGCTATTATTTTGAACACTACTGTATGTTAAAAATAAACATGCAATTAGAAGCCAATAAAGATGTATCCAATATTGCATGAAAAGATCACACAATGTTATTGACTTAAAACATTTGTCGAAAGTGTTGCTTTTTGACATGACACTGATGGATATCCTTTGGCATTTATCATAAACACCATGACCATAAATGATCTGCTAACTAAAACATACATTAAAAACTTAATTTTATTTTATAATCATGCCAATATTATGTGTTTGATTAATAGTAATTATAACAAACATCAGGTTGTCAAATAATTCTAGCGTTTAAGTTCACAAGATACAGAGTTAATATGTTCTTAGTGCTCCTACCTTCTACTCTTGACTCCAGATACTTATCGAGCTCGGCCTCTCGTTTAACTGCTTCTGGAGATACCTTTGGTGCTCCCGGAAAACAGATTAAAACAACGCTCATATTGTCTCGACTTCCCTGTGGAAGAAACACACAGGTCAAAATTTTAACATTTATCTGTGACAATATTACATAATGACTAAGTTGAACTAGACATGGTGTACCTTGTACAAGCAGGTGTCAACTATTTCATTGCTGACTCTTTCAAGATCATCTGTGACTTCTAGCCGTGACCTGACAAAGTCACACAGTTCTTCATTGGCCATGACATCCCAGATGCCATCACAAGCTAGAATAATAAATTCGTCTTCTTCTTCACATCTTTCTATTGCATAAACTTCAGGCTCAGGAGAGACAAGCTGCTCTGTGGGGCCTTTTCCATGCACACACTTGTAGTCAAAATCTCCTAAGGCCCGAGACACCGCCAGGGAGCCGTTAACTCGCTGGATCATGACAGAACCACCAGCATTAAGGATCCTTTCCTTCTCCAGAGGGTTGTTGGGTTTGTGATCCTGCGTGAAGAAGTGCACAGCTCTCCCCCTGCTCAGGAGTCCCCGCGAGTCACCACAGTTAATAAAGTAGACATGGCTGGGGGAAACCATCACTCCCACTGCAGTGGACCCACTGCGGTCCACGCCGTGCTTCTTCTCCAAGATGGTTCTCATGTGATCATCAATCTCGAGGAACCCTGTGCGGATGCCGTTCTTCACACTTTCCACAGAGGAATCCTCCTGCAGAGCACTCTGGAAGTCTGAGTTGCTGGTGATGTGCTCCAACAGGTGCTCACAGCAGTATTTTGCCACCTGAGAGCCAGCATGCCCATCATATACAGCAAAGAATGACCAGAGGTCAAGACCATGAGGCAGGCCAATTACTGCTGTGTGGGCATCTTCCATCTCTACCCGCCAGCCCTGCATACTGCTGAGCCCATATCGCAGGTTGTTACCCTCACCATGGGAATTGTATTTTTCCATCTTTGGTTTGTCCAGAAATGCCCCCATTGTGTCCTTCCTGAAACCTGCAAAAATTGTAATTAGAGCTGAACAATGCTGGATAAGTTCTGTTGTCAAATACACATATCTCCCATTCATTTGTTTCCACACTGTGGCAACTTGGTGTTCAGGCCGCTTGCACTAGTCTAAAAATAGTAGGCCTGTGTATATATTTTGCCTACATATTAGGCACACGGATGGTGTGGACAGAATTGAAACTCCCTTCCACCACTGCCTGGACAGGTTATGTATTTAACCAATGCTGCTGTTCCGTTCTACAATCCACACCTGAAATAAAATAATACATTGTAACACATCTATGACCTTCGCAATTACAAAGCACTTTCCGGGGCCAGCCTAAAGTAATAAAAGCCTTCGTTACTAACACGGATTGCTAACGTTGGCTAACCGACTGGCCACTTGCTCGATGACTGCTATTTCGGCAGATAAGCAACACGGCGAGCTCGGCGCGTTTAATAAAATAATTAGTCTTATGAGAACGTGAAACCTCATAAGTGTATTCAAACTGCAAATGAGCTATGTTGAACGTTTTGACAACAAACTAAATAAACAGCCTACACTACTTGCAGGCCTTGACCCTTTTCCCTCACAGCTAACTTCTGCTATGGTATGCTAAGGCACGGCGAGCCCCTCGGCCTTGCTAACAAGCTATAGCGATGAAGCTAAAGAGGCTAGCTTTAGCCAGACGTTCACGTTACCGGCTCGAGGATAAGACTTTTAAACGACTTACCGAATGTCCAAAATAGTGGTTGACCGCAACAGTGACCAAAGCTTGAGATTACCGACGAGGGTCACTTACACTGAAAAGAGTGGGGCTTTTCTGAGCTTTAGCTTGGGGTAAAGGTTAGCCAACTAGCTAAGAGCAATCGTCACACAAGTCTCAGTGCATATAAATGGTGCAAGTGCGGAGGTTCCTCTTTTCGTTACGACCTTGATGCGTTACATTATCTCAGCAGGTAATCGAAAATATATATTAGCCTTTTTTCTTTTCGTGGGGATTTATGAAGCCAAGCCAGGGGGAAGCTGAAACGACTGTCCCAGCCTCTCCACTTGACAGCTTGACAGCTTGCTAGCACCGTTAGCTGTTGGTGAGTAGAAGCGCCGAGAAAGGACCCGGATGTTGCAGGTTGACTTCGAAAACATGACATCATCGCAGAAGACTCATGGAGCCACTCGCTATATAGAAAACGTTACTGCATTGCCCTCAAGCCTTACATCACAATACCGATCTGCATTTGGACACGTTCAGGTATCGGTAATATCCTTTATGTGCCATAATGTTTACTCTCAATGAAGCAAATATTTATATGTACACGGTGCAGTACAGTTGAGTATAATTTTTTATTCTTTATTTTAAAATAGTTCACTATAGAAGTTATGTCAAGGTACTTTACGCATGGCACAGGTTTTTAAAGAAGATCAACTGAAACTAACATATACTCAAAAAAAGATGAACGACAAAACCTTTTGTGTTATTCTTAGTTATTAGTATCAATATTTCAGCTTTTTGATCTATTTTTTGTTTTGTTTGATTTTATTTCTACAGTGTGCCGAAAGGAGCCACTGGCCACAAATGACCCCCGGGCCGTACCTTGGGCACTCCTGAAGTACATGGATAGAAGGGTTGAGTGAGTGAGGGAGGGATGAGAAAACAAATGTGTAATTGTATTAAGTATTTGTATTGTGGTGGACATCATGGTGGCCTACTGTGTGTTGAATTGCCTCTGCAACATCTCTGCGTAGAGTTTGAATGTTCTCCCACATTGGTTTCTTCCAGGTAGTACGACCACATTCCAAAAACATGCATGTTAAGGTTAATTAGAGACTTTCAATGGTCTATGACTGGATGGTCTATATGTGTCCTGTGATTGACTGACCTGTCCAGGGTGTACCTGCCTCTGACCCAAAGTCAGCTGGGGTGGGTTCCAGCTCACCTGTGACCCTAATGAATATGAGGAGCACAGAAAATGGAAATTGATCGGTATGATTGTATTATAGTATACATACATTTGTTACATTTAAAAAATATATTATAATACTGATACTATTGTTATGTAATGTATAACGTTGATTGATTGATTGAATGTTTATTTCAAGCAGAACACAGTCAAATACACGTATTGACAGAAAATAATTTGTCTTATCAAAGCTAATGTGACATATATATACATATATATATCCATACAAGATAATTTTGATTAATAAATGCAATGGCAATAAATGGTGATGGCACTGATAATTAATTTGAATAGACTTAAGAGAGACCAAGAGCTTTGCGGACCTGTTTCGAGAGAGGGAGTGCGCTCCAGCAACACGACCGCTCTTGGCCAAGTATCCTATGCTGCGCATTAAAAGAGACAAGAACGAGTTTCATTTCAAAACTGCATTTTGTGTTATATTTATATTTGTTTGAGGATTTTAAACTTTTAAGTTTGACAAACATGCCAACAAAAAGAAATCCGTAAGTGGGCAAACACTAACAGGCCTCTGTTAGTAACGAAATGTATTTAGAAACAGCAATAGGGTGAAAATCCGCCGCCGGAAGTGACTCAACGTCCTCTCAGATGACCGACTTCCTGTTTAAGCTGCCGCTTCATCTGTGCCAGTCGTGATTGACGCTAGCTTAGAAGTAGAGCGCGTGCGTGTGCTCAGTCATGTACGTGTTCGTTGCATCCGCGCTGTGCTACGTAGCAATACTTTACGCATTCGTTCACTTCCTGCTTTTCTTCTTCGCCGACGCGGATTTTAGCCTGCTCCGGGCAAGTCTGGTGGGACGCAAGCCAGGTAAGCGCTACTACTACGACGTTTTGTCAAAACGCCATCATTTGAGCAGTTTCACTTTCGGACGTGTTGCTCGGCGAGAAGACAAAGCATTACTTTCCCGCTAGAGCGTACCGGACGTGAGGCTGGGTGATTCGTGGGTCCAATGTTTCCGCATTCCATTTGGATTTGCGTGGATTGCAAGTGAACGCAACCTTGTAATAAAACTTGCGGACTGTTAAAGTGTGTTCCCACCTAATCGTCAGGCGGCAGGCTGAAAGGGCAGGTGGTGTGGCTGACCGGAGCCTCCAGCGGGATCGGGGAGGAGTTGGCCTACCAGCTGGCACGATGCGGCTCGTACCTCGTTCTGTCTGCGCGCCGCGAGGATGAGCTGAAGAGGGTGAAACGTCGATGCTTGGGTAAGACGGCATGTGCTTGTGTCACGGACCACATGCAACACCCGCAACATGCAACATGCTTGTTTTGTGTGCTCATGTCGCGTGTCACTGTGACTCGAGAGGGGCCAAGAAAAAGTATGTAAACCTTTTGGGATTGCGTGGAAGGTGTTAAACTCAGCAGGTCTTTGATTTTTCACCACTATTTGCAGCAATAACCTCAAACCAAGCGCTTCTTGTAAAACAAAACAAAAAGCAGCTTTCGCTCTAGGGGTGAGGTCTGGGCTCTGACTGGCCACTCCAGAGGTAGATTTTTTGTTTTTCGGAAGCCATTCTGTCGTGGACTTGCTCCAGGTGTTTCGGATCGTTGTACTGTTGCAGCCGCACGGTGGCTGAATGGGTTTCTGGGTTCGAATCTCCGTTGGGCATCTCTGTGTGGAGTTTGCATGTTCTCCCCGTGCGTGTGTGGATTTTCTCCGGGTACTCCAGTTTCCTCCCACATTCCAAAAACATCAATGTTAGGTTAATTGGTGACTCTAAATTGTCCATCGGTATGAATGTGAGTGATTGTTTGGATATATGTGCCCTGTGATGGCGACCAGTCCGGGGTGTACCCCGCCTCCCCCCCAAAAGTCAGCTGGGATAGGCTCCAGCATACCCACGACGCTAATGAGGATAAGCGGTATAGAAAAGGAATGAATGTTCTGTTGCAACACGTTTCAGCTGACGTTCTCACATTATCCTGAAGAGTTGTTCGATATTTTGGGGAATTCATCTTCCCCTCAGTGACGACAAACCGGCTTGGTCCTGATGCGGCAAAGCAGGCCCAAATCATGTTTCCTCCAGCATACGTTACATTTGGAGTGATGTTTTCATGATGATATGGAGTGTCAATGTGCTCTTTTGCAAACGTACGGCTTGCAGCAATTGTATTTTTAGTAAGCAGTGCCTTCCTTTGCATTGTCTGCTTCTTCCAAATGTCACGCATGGAAGACTCATGTTAGCCACTTCCTATGATGCTTCCAAATCGTTGGCTGTTATTCATACCTCATCAATGAGACTTTGTTGTGTTTTGTTGTTATTTTGACTGGACGCAGCAGAAGCCCCAAAGTAGCTTAATTTGTAGATATTGTTTAAGCGCAGTCTGGTGAATTTCTGGAGTCTTTTGAAAAAACATCCTGGGAAACCCCAAGGATTCCCAGTGCCCACGTAATACGAAGCACTGCCGGGTCTCTGGCAGCAAGAGTAGGCAGAAGAAGCATCTATTCTGAAAACTGTTCATGTTCTGAATTATACCCTGCCTAACCTCGAGTTACCCCAAGGTGAGTTGAGTTGAAGACCCCTGCCATAGATAATCAGATTACATTTTTTGACACATTCATTCAGAAAACCGTAAAATTCCAAAAATGTTGTTCCGCATGAATTCTTGTCTTATTTAACGAAACATACAGTATATATTATTGTGTATCTCCAGAGTGTTCCAGTCTCAAGGACGAGGATGTTCTGGTACTTTCGCTGGATTTGTTGGAGCGGACTACCCATGAAGCAAAAACCAAAGCTGTAATTGAACACTTTGGACGGGTATGTCACACTGTAGCACCATTTCTTTTTAATGAACTAAGGACACACCGAAGAACCGCCAAAGTCACACACAGTGACACATTTTTCCATAGGAATTAATTATAACTTAAATAATCTATTCCATCCTGAAATCACAAAAGCAAATAGGGTAGACCTTTTAGCTATTGATTACCTACTGACTTGACTAAATCAACACTTTTCATCTTCCAGATTGACATCCTGATAAACAATGCGGGTCGAAGCCAGCGCTCTTTGTTCTTGGAGACCAATTTGGACGTGTACCAGGCCTTGATGGAACTCAACTTCATGGGTACCCTTTCCCTCACCAAGCAGGTGCTTCCACACATGACGATGCGTGGCACTGGAGGCATCGTCACCATCAGCAGCGTGCTTGGCCTCGCCGGGGCACCATTGGCGACAGGATACGCTGCCAGCAAGCATGCTCTGCAGGTGACCTTTGCACCTAAGAACATCCTTAAATGTAGCTTCTGCTCTAACACACAATACAGGGTGTCATCCATTTGACAAATATTCTATACAAAGACAAATGAACTCCTGAAATATGTGTTTTGCTTAGTAAAACATTAAGTAAAATATTGACTTTGGCTATGTTCACACTGCAGGGTTTGGATTTTTTGTTTAAATCCATTTTTGTTTTTGTTTTTACGTGGTCGTTCACATTACCTAACAAATGACACTTGTTAATGTGAACACAAAGCGTCTGGAAAATGACGTGCATGAGCAAAAGCGTGACATCTCTCGCATGTCCGCATGTTTACTGAAAGACTTCTGTAGCGTGTGCTCTTTCATGTCAGATCTGATACTGGGTCAAATTCAGGCTAGTATCAGTGATGCTGTGTGCATAGTCACCGTATGTGTCTGGTAAGTAAAAAGAATACAATACATCATAGCAATGTATGGATTTTTTTTTAACCCTGAAATATATTGAGGTAGTGTGTTGATTTACAAAAGAGTCAAGCTAATGGCGGCAGTGGCTGAGGAGTTAGAGCAGGTCGTCCAAAAACGGGAAGGTTGACGATTGGATCCTTGCTCCCTCCACCTAGTCACTGTTGTCGTGTCGTAATTGTTTGGCGGAAGTCGGAGAGGCCATAGGTACGAATTGGCAGCCATGGTTCCGTCAGACTATCCCAGGGCAGCTTTGTATACAGATGTAGTTTACCACCACCAGAGTGTAACTGGGTAATGGGTTCACTTCATTGTGAAGCGCTTTTGGTACCTGGAAATGTGCTATAAAATTGAATGCATCATTGTTTTTTTCTGTTGCAGTATATTAATAAAGTACAGATTCATACATCTGAAGTATCAAAAGTGGTATTACTTTTTAGATTTCAGAATAGAGTTTAGAGCATGAAGAGCTGGTAATGGAATATCTATCTATTACTAGGGTGCGCTCCTTAACATGTTAACATGTTTATGGCAATTTGAAGTGCAATGGGAGTCACTATTTTCTCAACCTGATTCATGATTCAGTGTAGGAGATTAATAAGAAATAGGGCATTAATTTTGGCTATGGCAGTTCGTAAACAACCGGGCAGATGTTTGAGGCAGGAGTGGTGAGACGCTGACAAGAGCTGCTTAACCAATACTTTAAAAAAATCTTTTTCGGGTGAGAAGGAGATCTTTTGCCTACATTAGTGAGTACCTTTATCCAAGTTTTGCATGATAAACCACTGCCTACATCGGTGATCCTTTTAAAGTCTCCGTTAGCACAGCAATACACGACTTTCGATGACGTATATATCAGATATATGCGATCTGACCATTCATACTGCAGAAGCAGTGCATGCATATCGGATTTATATCCACATACAAATGAGAACCAAGTTGCATTTGAAAAAATTGGAAGTATGCTGTTCACACTGACATAAAATAAATCAGATACAAGTCACAAATGATTAAAAAAAACTGAACTGACTTGCAGTGTAAACGTAGCCTTAGGTATGGTCTTTCAGCTGTGCAGCCAAAGCAAAGCTAGGCAGACATATCACAATAGAGCTCGCATATTGTGAATTTTTTTGAAGGCCCATTTTTGGGAAAATATGTTTTAAGACAAAATCAGACATTTTCTGTTTATCATCACTCCTCCAGTTTGCTAAATTGCCCAAACTTTTAGACACTTTCTTGTAGGTTTCTGTTGCAGCTTTAGCTTTTCAAGTCGTGCGTGCGATAGGAAGCGAAGATTTGCCTTTAAGTCCCACAAGGGGAAATTTGGCACTATCATAGAAATTTATCTCAGCTGCAAATATAGGACCTGTTTTTTAGACTTTCCCAGAAAAAGATACCATCTTTACTCAATCCTCACACTCAAGAGCTTGCACTTGTCTGCTTCAGCCATTCCACACAAGAATTTCCACAAATGACGTGTGTGGACAGTCTGCAGTTCTGTAAACACACACCAGTGGCAAATAAGTAGAAAAAGCACCTCCAAGTCTCAGTCTATGGTTCCCACCTGGAAAAGGGTGGGGTGTCCCCGAGATGGCAGTTAAAATACCTCGTTCACAAGGGAGGTATGGATGGTACTCGAGATAGACAGGCGGATTGGTGCAGCATGTACAGTGAGCGCCTACAGAGTCTACGTCGGTCCGTTGTGGAGAATAGGGAGTGCAGACAAAAGGCAATGCTCTCAAATTTCCGGTCAGTCTACGTTCCTGCCCTCACCTATGGTCATGAGCTTTGGCTGGTAACCAAAAGGACAAGATTGTGGGTACAAGCGGCCGAAACCAGTTTACTCCCGTAGTGTGGCTCTCCCTTTACAGATAAGGTGACACCTGGGAGTAGAACCACTGCCTCTTTGCATTGAGAGGAGCCAGATGAGGTGGCTTGGGCATCTGGTCAGGATGCCCCCCGAACGCCTCCCTGGGACTGTGTTTAAGTCACAGGAGGTCTAAGGGAAGACCCATGACATGTTGTAGAAACTATGTCTCAACTGGCCTGGGAACACTATGGGATCTGTCAGGAGGAGCTGGACCGAGTAGCCGGGGAGAGGGAAGTCTCAGCATCTCTGCTTAGCCTTTTGCCACCGTGACCAGACCTCAGATAAGCGGAAGAAGATGGAGGGATGGTTTAACTTAGTTGTCAAACTCGTGCCATGGAGGGCCAAGACCCTGCAGGTTTTCTTTCTGACCGGTCACTAAAGTAGGTGATTTTAATGACCAACACATCCTTCAGTTTGAGAGAAGGAGCTCATCAATTAAAGAACCTGCTGGAGAAAACCTACAGTCTCAGCCTTTCATGGCACAAGTTTGACACATATGGTTTAACTGCTGTTACTGTTTAATAATGTCAATAATATGGAGTTGAGTATATATCTCTTATTCTTCAGGGCTTTTTCAAATCCCTTCAGGCGGAGCTGTATGACTACCCCAACATACTCATCAGCACAGTGTGTCCAGGGCCTGTGCAGTCATTTATAGTACAGAATGCTTTCACAGAAGACCTGCAGAAGGTGATTATTTGTGAGCATGTGAATTTTGTTTGGCTTTTTCTTGATGTTTGATTCTAATACTATCATTTCCTTAGCCTTTGTCTTCAGCTGGTGACCAGACACACAAGATGCCCACAAGTCGCTGTGCCTCTTTAATACTAACGGGAATTGCCAATGGAGTCAAGGAAATGTGGATTGCACAGCAGCCCTTTCTGACATTCTACTACGCTTGGCAGTACCTCCCCACATTGGCCTGGTTCATAACAAATATCTTGAGCAAGAAAAGAGTGCAGAATTTCAAAACTGGAGTGGTAGGTATACAGGGACAGCCTTGCTATTTGTTTCAAACCTAGCTAACAACTTTAATGAGCATGGAATATTTTACAAGTTTGACCTCTTTCACTTGTCATGAACATCTTCATACAAGAGGAGTGAGAGCTGTTTAGCTTTTCCTTGGTGTTTCCATGTATACACCTCAGTCAAGCAGATGTAGAGTGTTTACTCGTGACAAAAGGCCTTGACGTGAAAGGATCCGTGTGCTGCTACTGTGCACTGTTGCAATATGTGCGATTGACCTTGTATTATCACAAGTACAATTGGAGGATTTTTCGCAACATGAAGAAGGAATTACTTGAATGTGGCAAGCACGGAGCAGAGCAGTCACCTGGAGAACCTCAGCAGCTACTGGCATTGTTAATTCTGTTAAAGGTGGCTGTAGTCAGAATGACATTGACCTCCCCGCCCTCCAGTGCTGACTGACCGACCAGTGTGTCTGGTGGCTTCCGCTGGGCTGTAATAGCTAAGGGCTTTGCAGACATGTCATAATCCTCTTAAATTCAAACAGTTTGGGAGGAAGCAGCACCAAATCTTTTTTTGCTATTGAAAAAAACTGTTCATATCTATGTTTTCCTTTTTGCAGGATGCAGACTCTGCGTACTTCATAAAGCCCAAGACCCCATAAAAAGTTGCTTTCTGCCAATGACTTCTGTTGTAGAATTTTGAGGAGTAATCTGAAGGGTCTAATATTGTAGTATTTTTCCATCCATCCATTTTCTACGCTGCTTATCCTCGTTAGGGTTGTGGGGGTATGCAGGGGCCTATCGCAAATGACTTTTGGCATGAGGTGGGGTACACCCTGGACTGGTCACCACTCAATCGCAGGACAGACAAACAACCATTCACACTCACATTCATACCTATGGAATGATAGGTATGAATGAATGAGGTGCGCAATGGAGCGGCTAGGCATAATATAGTGACATACAAGGTGTTCCATTTAATAACTTTACTCACCACCAAAAGCAGCTGGTCACCTTTTCTGTTATACCTAATGACTTGTCATCCTGTGGGAGTTTCCCGAAGGATGCTTTTTCAAATGAGTTATGTGGTTGGTCTTATCAAATTTCCCTTGTTCTAGCTCACCATGGGAATTTTGTGCAAAAGCCGTGCATTTTAAGTTTTGCACTGTGCTTCAGTGTCTTTTTAGGACGCAACACGGCTGACATCACTCCTGCTCCTTGCTAAACACATTAGTACTGGCTCTTGTGGGCTCTGTCTGCAAACCGTTGCTGGATACATGTGCTGGCGCGGAGTGTGGAATCAACTGCCTGTATTGGAGTACTAATTTCTGAGATTTTAGATAAAGGCCAACATAATACGATATCAATATTGTAGAGACTGATAAATGTGACACTGCACTTGTTCAACGCAATAGATGTTCCATCACACACAACATAACATTAAAGCGACTATAGGCTGAGTTCCTCCAGCTGCCTATCGAGCGCCAACATTTGATAGCATTGTATCCCATCTCTTCCAGATTTGATTATGTAAACCGTAACACATGCACGCACTAACATTATCGGAATGTATAGCCTATTTGGAGTTGTTGAAGTTGCGTACGGTCCCCACAAACATACACTAGAGTAGCTGTGTGAGCTGCAATGCTAACATTACAGTCACATTTTAATAGCAACATCATATTACATTAGCCTATTTATTGGGAAAAAACAATCAAATTTGCAGCTTCCATGTCTAGCTGAATGATGGCTAGTGGAACTCCAGGATTTATTTTAAGACGTACAATAAAAACATTTTTAAATTAGTCATCTGACGTACTGGGAGTATATATAGGGGCGTTTCAGAGATGGTATGTCAATGAGGAAGGTGGCGTTTCTTTTGACGTCATGAAAACCCATAACTTCAAAACAGACGGGTTGTGGGCCTCTCCTCTCCTAAGTAAAGCAGACAAGTGAGAGAGGTGATAGATTTTGCTCTCATTTCTTTCTCAAACAGACTCCAGGAACACATATTACCATTATAACATTTAAAAGTCAATTTTGTACAGCAGGTGACATTTAAAAGGCACAAAGCCTGTTAGGTGAAATGTAAACCAAGCCATAATCTTCCAAGCTATTTTATTCTAAGTATATACAGGTAAACATATAAAAATGAACCATATGTACAAGATTATGGACACATTTGTTGAAATATTTTAAAGTTGTAAACAAGTGAAGTGTAAACAAAAAAAGTAGCACTAACGCTTACAACGATACATACCCAAGGCACATCCTTGATATCTTAACAAAATAAATGCATTTTTTGTCCCTTTTTAGCAGACAGGAGGGGCATAATCAGAAAATTGTGGCAATTAAAAATTATAGGTATTCGCTAAGTCTGACCTCAAATGGCAGGTGGGCATCTTTATAGCAAAATACAAATAACACTATGTGCTCCTGTTGAATGTATTCCCCAATTAACTAAGCTATGAACATTCATGTTTCCTATAATCAAACTCTGTCATTAACATGTAAATCTTGCAACTTGATTGTATTTTTGCTTATACATCTTTTGTACCAAAGCACCATGATAAATAAATCAATTATTAAAACTAACGTAACATTCTACCGAAAAGATCCCTGTTGTCTCAAGTTCTTACAAACATGAAACCTTGTGGTTGTGAAGTGAAACGTGGTCTTCCCTCAACAGTCAGAGGCAGGGGAAGTGAAGGGGTGCAGAGGAGTAAATGGGGTACCCCAGAGGTGGATCTGCTGCCTGGACAGTTAGGTTCCTTAACATGAAGGGGTGAGCCTGGATGCTGTACCGCTCCTCGTCATCATTGGTGGCATACAGGAGCTCCCAGGACAGGTTTGCCCATTGGCCTCGCACCCCCTCACCATTCAGTCGACCCACCTGCACCAGCTGTTCCTGCAAGGACAGGACTCGCCCTGTGTAGGTACCCTGTGGACCAGAAGACTCATTAATACGGACCTGATGTTTGATGGCATATTGAAAATGTGTTTACCATTGAGAGATCATGTCCTAAAGAAAAGAGGAAGGGCTTCTCCTGAAGGACACTGTCATGCCAGCCTTTCTCTGACACCAATCCTATGTACCAGTCCTTCTCATATTCCTCCAAGGCACTGAACATCTCCTCCGGAGACTCCATGGGCCCAAGGCTTGCTTGATCAAACAGCAGCTTGAAGCTAAATCTAAACAATAAAATAAGGCAGTGATGTCATCAATCGTTGCCGAGAATTCACAGCAAATAGTTTGATTTTACCTGAAAGCCCTAAGAGCGAGTTGATGCAGTTCTTTACTGGAGGAGAGCCACTCAAGTCCCTCTGTCCATGGCACATCTCCACAGTAGAGCCTATAGATATAACTGGGACTGGTGAAGGCTGACTCTGCGCCGAGCGACACCAGACACGAAAGTGTAACCTGAGCATGAAGGTCTTTCAAGGTTTCGTCTTCCTTCAGAGCTTTGGTCATGTCCTCGGAGGTCTCGCTCTGCACAACAGGCCCGAACTGGCTCAAGGCAAACCTGAACCAGTCCTCTGGGAACAGAGGCCTGAGCTGCAGCAGCCGGCTTGGCAGCAACGGTGCCGTCCTCCATCCTGTTGGCAGGTTGAACAACTCCGACTGAGGGCAGCTGAAGTGGAGCTGTCGGAGAGAACCGGGACTCTCTTTGAAGACCTCTGGATTGAGACCTTTATCAACCACTGGCAATCCAACACCAAGCCCTAGAGGCTGTAAAGGCTGCAGGGCAGAGAGGGCCATGTTTTCAAAAAGACTGTCCATCTCCACAGAGCCTGGAAGAGAAGCTCCTGTATGCAGCATTGTGTGTCCAGATTGGGCCTCTGCCGTCACTAAGGCCACTGTCCGCCTGGCTGGTTGAGGTCCAAATAAATCATCCTCATCTGACCAATCACCAAAGGATGTCAAGCTGGAGCTGTCCTGTCTGAACCTGAGGGAAGATAATTTGGACTCTACCACAATGGCATCAGGCAGCTGGTTGCATGTAGTCTGCGCCCGCTGGGAGGACTGTGACTTTCTGCCTCCGATTCCAGTTGCCTCATCGCAGCTCCATAGAGACCCTTTATGCTTCTTAACGCAGTACCGCAGAAGCAACCATACCAGCGCTTTCAGGAAGTCATCTTGGAGCTTCCTCAAGTTGTCGTGAGAGTCTATGATGCCCGAAAGGACATTCCGGGCGTCCGAGTAGACCCGGACAGCCAGTGCTGCACACGGTGTGAGAGCATTGGCCCAATGTAGGTTCAAACCCTGTGTCAAACCCAGCCGCTCTGGGCGCTCAAAAGCAGCCTCGAAAACTTCATCCACACGGCGTGCTTCTACAGTGTGGCAAGATGTTTCTTGTAGCTCCAAACCCTTTGGGACAATTACATGCATCTGTAGTGAGGTCCACAAGTATTTGGATAGAGACAGTTTATGATTTAGTGTCTATAAACCACCGCAATGAATTTGAAGTAAAGTCGTCAAGATGCCACTGAAATGTAGACTTTCAGCTTTAAGGTTTTCCAATAATAGGGCATTTACAATTAAGGAATTACACCCAATATATGCATTTCAGAGGCGGCTTCTTCTTTTCCTAAGTGACATAATTGTAAATATAACCATCATTTGTCAGCTGGGATAGGCTGCCGCATACACCCACGACCCAAATGAGGATAAGCGGCATAAAAAATGTATGTATGTACAGTATGTATCTATGTATGAATGTACCATATGGATATATATTTACCATACAGTCTGATTCTGTGCCAGGTCGTTACTGCATCCAAATTCACTTACTGCCTGTTTCAGGGTCTTAATGTCGTCACTTTTGTCTTCAGTAAGTGAGAATTATGCTCTACTGACCTGAAATCAGTCCACTGATTTGGCCATTTCATTTCTTGGCTTTATAAGTGTGAAGGTGGCTGCAGTATAGGACTGGCAAAGTGTTCCCAGGGAAAAAACTCATAACTTTAGGCACTCTTTGACTACAAATCACAGTGAAAAGTAACAGTAATAATAGTTGGGGTATTTATGTACAAACCAGCAAGATCAAGGTATTGATTGGAAGCGGGTGATAATTGTGGAAAACTCATTACGTATAACAATTTCATTTTTTTACTTTACTGTTTTGGGCTGCATGCAAAAGTGGAAAGCAAAATAATGCTCTTTTTGACCCAATTACCTGTGTATTGCGCAACGCATCAGCAACAGAACCAATTTTGTAATACTGGCCAGGAGCTAACTACTCAACCGGCATTAATACTAGTGACTTTTTGTAAATAACTGTACGAAGGTTTAGCATGCATGAGTTTCACACCTACAGCTGAGCAGTGCAAGTTACCAGTGTTTTAAAGTGCATAAAGAGGTAGATAAAGCTGATTGATTCTGACCACTCATGAAACATCTAATTTAGCTTAAAATGTTTTGTGGGTTTAACAAAAAAAACGACATCAGGAGGTTGCCTACAGCCACAGCTATTAATGACAATGCTTTTTACAGACACAGTCCTTTTTTAAATCACACCCAGAGACTAAAAGAGACACTGTGATTTACTGAATAGAGGCATGCACTGCACCCTAAATGCTCTGCATATAATGACCATATTACGTAAATTATAAACTTTTTTGTTTTAATGAAGTCTACTAAAGCCAAAGCACAAAGCATACACATTGATTGTTTTGTCCCCGTGACCTTACTGTATGGGGACTGTGCTGACTCTCAAACAAGCAGAAAGTGTACCTTAATGTTGACGGTGCAGTAGCCATATCCTCTCTCCAGAATCATGATCCAAACCATGCGGTCTTGGAATCGCCCAAGAAAGTGAGATCCGGGAGCTAAAGAACCTGCAAGAGGGAAAAAGAACCATCAATATGTGAAGAAAAGTAAAGAAAGGAACCTAAACCATACCAGGAGAGCACTGCTCCAGGTGCTTGCCCCCACCAGAGATCAAAATATAACTTTATATCTATATCTCTCCTTGCTTGTCCTTGGATTCCTATAGTCAAGGTTGTGGGTGTTTGGGAAGAAAAAAGTATTTTGTTTTAAGTCGACTAGTGCTTGCTTTGCTCAGAGATAATGTCATGTCCCCTGGCCACATCTCAATGCAATGATGGGAAGTGACACGAGGATGAGACCCCTTTACTGCCTTACTGCTACACAGCCTCTAGTGATACTGGGCTGTAATCATCAACCTTTAAACACTTGTATTGAATTATACATTACATGACTGCATGGCCTGCTGTGACATCACTCATTTCTATAAATCATCAATTAATTATGATTGATTCTCCTTTTTCTTCTGCACCCTTGTGACTGAGGACAGACATTTTCCCAATCAATAGTTCCTGCATCTCCCATGGGACAGGCCAGTCACCACAAAGACGACGAGTCGTGACGCATCATAAAAAGTAAGCATTAAAGTTGGCTTAGTGCTTTCTGATTAACAATCATAAACACTTAAAATGGCATTGTGTAAAACCACAAGGAGTAAGATTTGCTTTTATACAGACTAGACTTCATCACATTCACCTGTACAATCTAATGAGATCCAATAAAGATCTGCCATGAAGGATAACACTCAATTGTGATAGACACTGTCACTTTATCTTTATTGCGCTGGATAATAAGAACAATTGTAATAACTTGAAATAAATGAAATTTTTTGGTAACACTAGAGCTCATTACATTATGAATTAAGCCAGGCAGTTCAAATGTTAATCATGATTAGGTCCATACTCATTTGCGGGGTCTCAACAATTATCCTGAGAAATCAATTCTAAAAAAGTTAGTGAGTGACAAAATATACTTAACATCACAATAACAATTGTAGAGGCAAACTGGAGGCAGAATTGTAATGAAAATGGTGCACTCACTCAATATAAGCCAATGACAAAAATGGGAATTATTAAGTGCATGAATTTTTCCAACAAATGACGTTATGTGGCATGCATAACTGACCAAGAGACCCTGTTGCAAAGGCCGTCCTCAGGGCAGAAGCCAGACTGCCGCTCATTTGCCGGTAGAAGATTGAGTCTGGACAAGGACAGGCAGTACCTACAGGTCCTGGCCAACTGCGCTGCGGCCTGGGGAACCCGACTAGAAAGATGGGCAGGGTGAAGAGGGGCAGCAGAGGTGCAGAGAGCAGAGCAGACAGGGTCACCACGGCCAACAGCAGTGGGCAGAGGGAGGCGTTCAGAGCCAGCAGAGTTCCTGCTGACTGCCGGCGCTGCTTCTTCTCGGTCCAAGATGTCACCAACACAGTGAGGGTGAACTTTAACTTAGCCAGGAACTGGGCCAATCTGTCCATCAGTAAACCGACCTATGAGAACACACACCATCACTGAAGCAGTCTGTTTTCTATAATTCGTTCTCTATACCAGCTGCATAGTATAAAGCTGCAAGTATAAATCCAGCTTTGGGCCTGGAAATGAAAATCTAAAAGTCAAATTACACAGTGAACATTAACCAAATCAAGGTACACCATACTTTTATCTTACCAGGCATGTTCTATGTTAAATTATTATTTTAACACAGCGGTTCCCAAACTTTTAACAGTCGCGTACGACATCAGACATTTGACTTGAAGCCAGACATATTATACCCCCTTCTCCTACACATTTAAAAGACATAAACCTTTTTATCTCAATTAACTTGGAATGCTGAATATAGTCAATTAGTTAATGAATCTTATAGTAATTCCTGGTCAAATGTGTATTTTTCATGGTCACATTTTGCTAAAGTTTCATATGAGTACTGACAAATACATAAGTAATCATCCCAAAAAGAACTTGTTAAGAACCAAGAGTTCCAGAAAATATTTTAAAGAAAATATACAATATATACACTAGCGGTCAAAAATTTTAGAGCTCCTCAATTTGCCTGAAACCCTACACTTTTACGTGTTAGCATGGTTTACATCGCTTCCATTTATAATTGCACTTTCTACAGTACACTACTTTTCAAACACTGCTTTTATGCAAATAGAGGAGGTAGTAAGTACTACAGAAATCTTGGAATACTTATTCTATAGGAATTAGTTGCACCAACTGCCAAGGCTTGATCAACCTCCATTTCTGCAAAACGACTTTAAATTGTTGACCCATTTCGTAGTACTTGAAAAAGGTCTTAGGTCATTTTGTATAATTCAGAAATATACATTATTTTTTAGTTTTGGGTAACCTCAACGTTTTCTGGCAGTTCACCACTTACCTTTGAACCATTTCAAACTATTCATTGGACTTCAACGACTTGATTTGCAGTAAGTAACTGGACAAATTGGGGTGTTTGAAAACGTTTGACCGCTAGTGTATTATACACAAATTGGTCATCAGAAAAAGTATTGTGATACAGTTAGTCTATAAGTATTGTACTTGATTTCAGATATTTAATCTTGCTTAGATTTCAGTATTTTTCCCTGTATTTTATTGAGGTTTAGCATTTACCTAACACTAGTTTCTATTATCAGAACCTTTAAGTCACAATTTAATTATTTTATTATGACCAATGAGGGGTTGCGTTAAAGAACCCATGTAATTTAAGTAGAATTCACATGTTTTGGTCAATAAAATTTGGTCAGTAAAATTTGTCTGTCTTAAAAAAACTTAAAATGTCAACATGAAAACAGATTTCTACAAAGTAATGTCAATGAAACAAAAAAAGTAAAATTAAATATAATTGTTTGATAATTATTCAACCCTCTTTTATATTTAATGGTCTAATTTATTAGATGTTCGTCCAATTAGTGCCAATAGTTTCACAGTTAGTGAAATGAACATCACCTGAGTGGTGTGGGTGTGTGATTGAGGTAAGTGATTGAGGTAAAAATCCCAGTCTATGAAGGGTCCAGACACTGGTTGAGCTGTATTCCTGGCTACCATTTCACCATGAAGACAGAGGAACACTCCAAGCAACTTACAGAAAGGTTTGTTGAAAAGTACAAGTCAGGGGATAGATACAAAAAAAAACCATGGCATTGAACATTCCCCGGAGTTCAGTGAAATCAATCAAGAAATGGAAAGAATATGCCAGATGTGTGAATCTGCATAGAGTGATCTTGCAAGTAGCAGACTTATGAGAGAAGCCATCAAGACCCCAGCGACTATTTTGAAGTAGTTACAAAGCTGCTGAGATGGGAGAGACAGTGCATATAGCAATTGCTGCCCGGAATCTCCACCGCTCAAAGCTTTAAGGGAGAGTGGCAATGAGAAAGCCACTGTTGAAGAAAATACATATTAGAGCTTGACTATAGTTCGCAAAAAGGCATTTGGAAGATTCCATGATCAAGTGGAAGAACATTCTTTGGTCTGATTAAACCAAAATTGAGCTGTTTGGCCATCAGACAAGATGTTATGTTTGGCAGAAACCAAACACTGTACATCATCAAAAACCCACCATCCCCACTGTGAAGCATGGTGCTGGCAGGATCATGCTGTGGGGATATTTCTCAGCAGCAGGCCCTGGAAGGCTTGTAAAGACAGAGGGCAGAATGAATGCTGCTAAATTCACTGAAATCTTGGAGGACAATCTTTTTCAGTCTGCAAGAGAACTACAGCTTGGGAGACTATTTTCCAGCAAGATAATTATCCAAAGCATCCTGCAAAAGCTACACAAAAATAGTTTGAAAAGAACCAGGTAAATGTTCTGGAGTGGCCGAGTCAAAGCCCAGACCTAAATCCCACAGAGAATTTGTGGCTGGACTTGAAAAGGGCCATTCATGCCCAGTACCCACGCAATTTGACAGAACTTGAACAGTTTTGCAAAGAAGAATGGAGCAAAACTGCAGTGTATCCACACAGTCTTGTTGCTGTGATTCCAGATAAATATGCATTTACTAAATACTGACTTGAAGGGGGGGAATAATTATGCAAACAATTATATGTTTTTTTAATGTTTGTTTCATTTACATTATTTTGTAGAAGTCTGTTTTTACGTTGACATTAAAGATTTTTTTCTAGTAAATTTTTGTCTGAAGAAAGACAAATTTTATTGACCATGAGTGATATATGAAAGCAAAAAAGGGTCCAACATCCAAGGGGGCGAATACTTTTGCAACGCATTGTATATGCTATATCAGGGGTAACCATTACAATGATCGCAAAGGTCGCTTGGGTCCATTGCATGTGTCAAACACATAAGGGTCACTTCGTAGATGTCATAAGATAGCAGTCATCTGACACTCCTGATCAGTCCCACTCCTGAATCACTCCTTGCGCCAAAGTAAGCGGAGAATAGATGTCAGTGACACATAACGCAACTTTCCTCTTTATTATTCCGATTAAAGATAAGCTAACGCAGTGGTAAGTTAGTGGATAGTTATGTAGAAAATAAGTCAATTCGGTTCACAGTTGAGTGTGAAGCAGCTGGGATGACAATCAGCACCTCCAAGTCGGAGTCCATGGTCCGCTTGGAAAAGGATGGAGTGCCATCTGCTGATGATTTTATAAGACGGGTGCAAAACCTGACCCGCCAGATTAACAGAGGAGAGTATGGTAACTTTTTTGCTTTGTAACTTTTTTACTTTGAAAAGTTGCACCTTCTTTACCCACCTGGAGTGTTCAAAAAACTATGTATGCTCAGTCTGAAATGACCTAAAATCACCTGGCTATGACCCATGACCCTTAACAGAGTCAAGGGTTTCCATTACGAACCCCGGGGTTGGTTAGTGTCGCTGATACTATCGTGACTAAAATAATGAAAATAAACATGCCCTCCTTTATCCAGATCTGCAGCAACATTTTTAGGGGTGTCTCAATTAGGCATGTCCGATAATATTGGCCCACTGATATTATAAACCCCAGATTAGCATAAACATGTAATGTTAGTCTATATCAGTATCTGTTTTTTTTCCCCTTTAAGTGCCAAAGTCACAACATTGCTGAATTTGCTGCTAATATGATGACCATGGCCAACGTTTAGTTTCGAGAGCATAATTTGTAGACGTTGTGGAAAACACTATTTTCTCTAGGGCTGCGACGATTACTCAAATAATTAGAGTACCTTGATTACAAAAAATAATTGATCATTTTTTCTGCTTTTTTGAATCCTTTACGTCATCCACACAGTGAACGGGATGTTTGAAGGCGCTGCAAAACTGAAGAGGCAAGCGAACGCGACAAGGTAGCCAAAGAGATAAAAAAAACAGACATAAAATGTGACCAAACAGCAAGTGACGTGTATCCGTTGTAACAGGGCACTTATGTACCACAACAAAGCAGCTTATGTTGCATCATCTCCTCCCGAATGGAGCGAAGTTCGGAGAGGTAAATTAAAATTAACATAGCGCTAATCAGTGAAATAAAGCTTAATGTACCTTACTAACATAACGTTAGCCGTGTGGATGGCTAGCTTTATCTTAATTGTGACCACTGTCGAACATGTGCCTTTTTATTACGATGGTAAAGTGACTTCATACCATTCCATTAATTCCATTATATCATATCCGCAAAAAGACAGCACTGAGAGTTCAAATGGAAAATAAAAACATTTTAGCTCATTAATCAGTAGCTGCTCATTTCTAGCAGACAATACTGTGTAATGGAACAAGAGACACTCAAAGGGGTCTCCAACTAGCAGCCCACGGGCCATTTGTGGTATAAATGTTAATAAAAATATGTCTGATATGCTTTTACTTCATAGAGTTGGCCTACTGGAATAGGTTTAAAATAGCTATACTGTTTTTCAGACATCTAACTAAAATCCAGTTTACACTTATGTTGAACTAAAACAACCAAATCATTATTTTTGCAGCATTGCTGGTTGTATTCTGGTTAAATTATGCTGCAAAAATTTCTACCCGTTTTTTACACCACTTGTCCTCATTAGGGTCACGGGTAAGCTGGAGCCTATCCCAGCTGAATGTAACAAAATACAAACTATGAAATGATTTATTTGGTACACCGTATCACTGTATTGAGATAATATTATCGTGAGCCATGCATCATGTATCGTACTATATCGTGGGTTCCCTGAGAGTCCCAGCGCTTACTTCCAATACTTAATGCGGCACAGCCCCTCCAGCAACCCATGGTAAATTGAGTTTGAGACCCGTGTTGTAATGAATATTTATGTTATTTTTGTTTTAAGCTTAGGATTTATATATGCACATCCATTAACATAATGTAATATGAAATTTAGGCTTAGTAATGTCTTAGTAAGATAATTATTTGTCTCATTTTTCTGTACATAGTTGTCTGGGCTAGATAAATTCATCTACAATAGCACCATCATGTAGTCAATCAGGCCCAAGAAACTACACTTTGTTCCTATGCACAATGTCAATTTAAGAAATAAAACGGTTGATTTTCTTAAAAAAATAAAACCAACTGGTTTTTCATTATTTAGTGAATTATTTATTATCTTGTGTATTTTTAATTGCTCTTTAACCAAACAAATATATGTTTTTTTCTGATTACTCAATTAATCAAAACCTTTTTTCAGTAGAATACTCGATTACAAAAATAACTACTTCCTGTGCACAATTCATTCATTCACTATATGTGTATAGTTTTATATAGCTATATTAGATTGTAAAAAAAAAATAGCGGCATGCAAATGCACCGCTTCCGGATTCACTAAACTTGTGGTTCCCCGACCCACGTTTTGCCATGCCAAGTATTTCTCAGATGTTTGCTTATGAGAGTTGTACAATATGGCCACGTCCAAAAAACTAATTGCTCATGCTGTATCCATTAGCTTAAAGTGTTAATTCCATGACAGGAGATATGTGATGCTACACATCGGTATCGTAAATTAAGAGTTGGACAATATTGGATATTTGCAAAAAAGCCAATATTAGACAACCCTAGGCCGATACTGTCTTTTCACTTTTTTTTACTTCAAATTTGATACTGATATCAATCCGATATCAGCAGCTTATTTTGCAGAGTGGAGTGTTTAGAAAAGGCATGATCAAGTGAGAACAATAATCAGCAACATTAGGTATTACTGTTCGCTTTCATTACGCCACCCGTCATCCGGGTGGTGGGAGTCGAGTAGCAACCATGTTTGAGGCGCATTTACCGCACCTATCATTTTGGAGTGTAGCCCAGAGCTACGGCAACCGGATCGGCCTGATCTCGTGGCCGAAGCCAGTCTTTTCCCATCTTTAAAATACAGCGGATCGGCAGCCAATCCTGAACCTTGATGATCGGATCGGGACATCCCAAAACCATACCATACCATATCACACTATTTATCGTTTTACTAGATCAAAATATCAACATTTATACAGTGTAGAAGGAAAAGATGGAAACACCTCACCAGGAGAAGCTGAACTCCTGTGCCCAGCTTGTCCCACCCAGGCAGTGTGTTGTTTCCAGCTGCGAGACGCACAATGATGATCACAACCATTTGCAGTAAAGCATCTTCTGAACTCTGCCATGCCTGCACAGACACAAATTGCAAACGCTGTGCTGAGCAGACAAGTACTTAAGAAATAAAGCGTTTTTCTGTGTGGAAAAAAAAGCAACCATAAAAATGTTAAGTCTTCCTTTGAACAACCAATTATCAATCTGCAAAAAGTCTATGAAAATATATAACTTAGTTTTTGTTTCACAGAAACGACATGCTTTGATGAGCCTACCACTCTGAAGGCTCGTGTAAACCCCACACTGAGAGGAACCCCGTTGAGCTGCTGCAAAGATTTGTCCATAGACAGGAAAGCAATCAATGCAAATGGAGACACTGTGAACGCACAACAATAATGGGTCACACACAAAATAATGATGTCAACACTTTGGATGTACTCTGGAAAACAATAGACTTCTCACCAAGATAAAGAAGGACTCTTCTGATAGCTGCAGCAATAAACAATCCTCTGTTCTTCTGCTTGAAAGTCTGCACACTGGACATGCCTTTAGGGTACAGTGGATTTAGGAATAACCCACCAAATATGTAAGCCCCCTGGATCTCTCTGAGAACCCAGCAGAGTGAGAAGAGGAGAAGGAGAAGGTAGCCGACAGGCGCCTGGGGTCCCTTAAGCAAACTCTGTGACTGAGCTGAAGCGTGGAAGTGATGCAACAGGCCTGCTTCAGCCAGGGCCGCCAGTAGCAGGATCAGATATAACAACACCTCCATGCAGCCGAGATTCCAGCCAAAGGTGTTGGAAAGAGGAGGCGGTGGCGACCCCCCTCTTCGCAATCCGCAGTCCTTACACTCAGTTCTGGAAGCATGGCAGAGTGTGCCAACCTGGCTGAGGTCCAAGCTTAGCAGGAATCCCGTCGCAGTGGAGAAGAGGACAACTCCCAATGTTGATGGGATGAAGTAATTGCACACAGTGACGCCAGCAGACACAGCAAACATCAACAGCAGCCTATGAGGAAGGAATGTACACACAGAGTCAGCCAGGAAAAAGCCCCAATTGGGGTTAGTTAATTATGACAGATGGGAGATAGTAGTACTGTACAGAAACCTGTGCAGTCATCTGAGGCAGTCCGCAAATAGTGTCCAGGGGTATTGATTTGCTCAACCACTGTATTACTGCAATTTCCCTGACTTTGTGGAATATTTCCAGTCTTATTTCTCCTCATTCTGTCTATTGTGCAAGATGTAGGTTAAACTGCATGAAAAACTGGAAAAATACAGGAGCAGCAAAAGCATGTGTTGAGGTTGTGGATTATATTGCGCATTCCCATTTATAGTAATCCCTCACCATATTCACCTATCGAGCCCTCAGTACATCGCGGATTAAAAAATATCCTGTATGTAAAATCTATATTGCGGACTCCTCTTTATATTGCGGGTTTCTGAGGAGATACGTCTTATATTTTTTTCCAATTGTAATTATTTTTTAAATTTAAAACGGGAAGTTTTCATAATCTTTTCTTTTACGTAAAGCATGTACAAGTAATTTTAGTTTTAAAATTTTAAGACTGTATAAAGGGTTTCTATCAGAACATTAGGAGGGTTTAAAATTGTTGGGTAGGTTTACAAAAGCTTACATTTACTAAGATAAAAAATAATAGGAAAAATTATGAAAAAAATATCTCGTAGATTTATATACTCTACTTCGTTTTTCACCTATCGCGGTGGGGTTTGGAACCTAACTCCAGCGATAGACGAGGGATTACTGTATTTATATCAGAGATCCACAAAGTCTGTTTACAAGTGGCTGCATACAGAAAAATGCTGCTATGGGGCCACTTTGATACATTTTGTACATTAAAAATGTTACAAATAATTAAATGCTGGTCAATATATAATAACTATCTGAACAAAACATCCACATCTTGGCTTTGTTTTAAAGGCAACAGAGCAAATTAGTGTAATGTCTAATAATATATCTGATTATTGATTTTTTATTTATTTAAATGTATTAAATGTGGCAGATAGGCAAGGAGTAATCACATGATAGACATGATATGACTCCACTACGTTGCACATGTGCATGACCAACTGTATCCGGCCCTGGTCAACCTCTTCCAATCATGCTCGAAGAGGGAAGTGTACCAATCTCAAGTGTGGATCAGAGCACTCACACAAGCCAATTGTGCCAAACAACGGGTGTAAAGTGGGCCCCAGCACAGTACAAATGGCCTTGTGTCTTTTTGAGTGGTGTCCTACGACTTTTGTACATTACTGCATTAAGTGTCATTTTTATAGACCTGAGATTGCTGGACATGGGAGAGCCTCCTAACCCGAACACAAGCACCTGCTCCATGCCCCATAGAAACAAGGCGTCCAGAGGAGGTAGTATTCCCAGTGCCCACAGCAGAGGTAGGAATAGGAAAAGCACATGAAGAATTTGGCTGGCAAGGTGGAGCTCAGGAACTGGACCTGAGAACCTTAAAACACAAAAGGACAACAAAATGTCACCAGTGGATTTGTGACGACTGAATGACTGTGTTAACGTTATTTACCTGTCTGTCAAGTCCACAACAATGAAGATGAAAATGTAGAGGGGTCGTGTGAGGGGGGTAATCTCATAAGTGTCCTGTGCCTGGAAAGTAGCAGTCTCTGTGGCTGTATTTACAACAAGGGAATACTCTGCTATACACAGAGTCACCCAGCTGAGAACGAAAACTACCAAGGACACACCTATGCTGCCATAGAGAGCAGTCAGTCTGCCAAGGAGCACGTACCATGTCCCAAAACCACAGAGCAGCCCTGCCAGTACCGTATGCAACACCACATTCAGCCCAAATCGCTTACCAGGGGCAATGAATCGAACCGTGTCTGGGCTTACGCAGTGAGTGAATTCCACTTCCTCTTCATCAACTAGGATGTTGGGCGCGCCAAGCCTCTCCACTGTGCCGCTTCGTCGTCGGGCATACAAGGCCACAGCTTGGACGCCTGCCGCCGCCCCGAACATCAACACGCCGGACAGCAGTGCGGCATGGAGCGCCTGAAGCAGCTGCAACTGGCAGAGAAGTGTGCTTACACCACCGAAGAGCCATGGCGTCAAGAAGAGGACGGCTTGATTGACGTAGACGTATGGCGGAGCACAGTAACCCAACTTGAAGCGTGCACCCCCTAATACTGTCTGGGGGAAGCGCTTCCAGAAGAACTCCTGCTTGTATTCATTGAGAAGGGGCACATCTGGCCCCATTCTGACCATTCCCAAAAGGGTGGTAGGTCATCTCCGCACAGCTGAAGTTGGGTTTCCAGTCAGCATCTCCATGTTAAGGTGTGAGGAATCACACTTTCGACTAAGGACAAATTGAGATGCATTGGTCACTATCATATGATCACATTTATCTGTATGTATTATTACTGAACACACTACCTGAAAAAATATGTTTACTATAAATTAGATACGTCTACTGGGAAGAATACATTTATAAGAGTTTATTTTGCACCTAGATAGCATTTAAGGGACAAAGGAAGTCACTGTCACTACTCTGTGGTCTATTCTGTGTAGCAACAGCCGAGTTGCCAAGAAAACAGAAGCAACGGTGGACTAAAAATGAGGCGACTTGTCCTTTAAAAATCACTAACCTTGGAATTTAGGGACACCTCGCATGAAAACAAGACAAAAGCTCAATGTTTCTGACCTCTCGTGTCTTTTTTTTTTCTAGTGTCGCGTTTGCGAGCTATAGTGTTAGCAATAGCAGCCAGCCTCCATGAAAGCCTGACCGTTAGCTTGTTGTTACTGACACAAATTGCGGTAATTCGGCGAGTTGCACTATCGCTGATGTGGTGTAATCTTACCGGTATACGTGAAATCATTCACCGAAGCGACACTCCGTGCGGTGTTTGACAGAGCAGATAATAATGTCGATATAAAATAGCGTTAGCTGCTAGCCGAATGCTAAGAAACCAAGCAACATAGACATGATGCGCACGCTGACTGTAGCCAATGACAGTGAAGACGAGGGTAGTAGGCGCAGTCTGATTGGACAAAAGGGTAGCTAACCTCTCCGTTTCCACGCTTCTCTCGCTGCTTCAACAAAACATACCCAATGTTTGCAGGAACCGTACTGTGGTGTAATTGTCTTTGGTTCATGCTTTGCATGTAAAATATGCATGCAAAACTGCTATTCAAATTGTTCAAATCTTATAAACTTTGCAACTAAACTAGCATTTTGTAGTAAACCAAGGAGATAAACACAATTTACATAATACATCACACAAAACAATAAATAATGCAACTTACATAATGAATGATTGGACACTTTTAAAATTAATGTAATTTCCACTGCGGGGGTTATAATTTCATAGGTAACTGTACATGCATAATTACAAATACATTTTTGTAAGATCAGGTTTACTATCAGGACATATGGTACTATTAGGAAACTCTGCATTACATAAAAAATATTTGCAACAACAAAAAGACCATCTTTTTGCATTTGTAATTACTGATCCCTACCTTAAATAAATTATAAACATGGCATTCTTTAATATGTAAAAAAAAAAGAGCACCCTAAAATATTTAAAACCCCAACTGTTATACACTTACTTGAACCCTAAAAGTGACACAATTGGGGACATTCATTTATATTCTCAATCCTTGTTTTTGTGCCCTTTATACACAAAGACAAGTTTTTACATAATATTTCAATTCAACAAAAGTGCCTTCACCTAGAAAGAATGCCAAAACATGGAGGATCATGAAATGAGCCACCAAACGGCCGCAATATCAACACAAAGAAAGACAATAATCTGGAGGAAAGAAGATTAAAGTGTTGTTATTCTTTGTCCACTGTGGTTGAAGGGATAAGGGTGTGCACAGGAGACCGTTTTTTATTGTCTTCTTCTGGGAAAAAAACAATTTGTAGGACAAAATAAACCATAGCAACCAAAACCCCTGCCAGTCACGACAACGTTTATTGTACCCTGTAATCCCCGACTGTAGAGGGCCATTTGTTGGACATTATTATTGTGATTTCTGCTTACTGCTTCATGAACCATTAGGGCCAAATATTGATGCCTTTTTTGACAAAACAAAATTAGATTTTAGTCACGTTTGTGTAAATCACACAATGATACATGGTACACAGTTGTAATCATTAAAATAAAAAACAGTTAATATTTATACCACCTCTGTTTGAGCCCCCTTATTACAGTGGGCCCCACAGGAAACTAATAAAACAAAACAAGCAGCACTGTGACCTTTTTTTTTTGTTTTGTTTTTTTAATGATGCCAAGACATAATGTGCTCCCTGTGAAAGGACCATTATTCATGATGGTTCCCAGCACTTGAAAACAGTCATTTTCACTTGAAGGACCGATGTGTAATTGTGACCTCCACCACAGCACATATAAAGTAAATACAAGCTGATAAAAAATAAATGTGTACTGTGTGTCGACGATGCTCCGCCAAGCAATGTGAATGATGCATTGTTTTCAGCATAAAACATCAATCAATGTCGTCATGTCTTTCATGTCAGCCACAATGTAACCCCCTTGACACTGGAACCTGAGTAAATAGTCTGTTCAGCAATTATTCACAGACTTTTGGACTAATGGAGCTCTAGCTGCACACAAACACACACACAGAAAATGTAGGGACTTAGTGGACCAGAAGTAATGGCCCCATACGGCGCATGTGTTCTTTTTCTACAGTGTGTGTGTGTGTGTGTGTGTGTAATGGTGGGGGTTGGTGAGTGCATCTTCTATAAGTGATTCATGACATGCACAAACAAGTCTAATTATGAATCCAGATCGTAACAGCGCCGGGCCTGTCCCTCTCCACCCTCTTCTTCTGAAGTCGGGCTCCATATCAGGCAGATGAAAACATAACCTGTCACATTCCATCCCATTAAACCAGCTATGAACCATGTGATCTGCTCGCAAAGAAGAGGCAACGCATAGGCAGAGAAAAAGAGAGCAAGTGCATCTGGGTTCACTCAGCACTGTTGAATTATTGACTATCTTTGTGTGCTAATTTTATTTTAATGTTCAAATTCTGACATACTGGACAGCCCCCTGAAAGAAAACCACATTTAAACAGTTAACCTTTTGACTTATCCATACTGCAGACACAGTACACAAATATAAAATGTGTAATTATCCTTTGTAATACCTAATGCATTAGAGCATTCGCACTGAGCCACCAAATCTGTGCATTAGTTTATTTTGGTGGGAGTCCCATCAGATGCCATTTTGATGTCAGGAAGGCAGGGCAAGGTAATGACAGTGCATTCATTTGCAGTCATTAGCCCCGCTTAATGCAGGGAGTTAACACAAATTAAGTCAAGTTAAGTACATGCATTAAATGGTGTTTTGAAAGAGCTTTGGCCTTTTTCGCTGCCTGCAATGCTGCTTCTCTTATTTTGTTCAACCTGTATTCCAGGTCATTCAACAATTATTTCTCAGATATTACCTGCATCTTTTTCCGCTGCATTTGCTGTGACAGAACCCCTTTTCTAATTGTGTTGTTGGTCAATGTCTTTGAATTTTGGACGTCAGAGACGGTTAGCTTAGCTCACTATATATCGTCAGCAGTCTTAACTTGCTTTTGTTTGTTTTAAGCGTCAGCAAATAGATGGTTGAGATCTGTGGTAGGAAAAAGTGCCAAAATAGTCTGAAGCTTTTGAATCAGTGCAAAGCTTTGGTCTGTCCATTTTGTCGCTACAAAAGGCTGTGTTGACTCATTTTCTTTGCATAGTAAATTTGTACTGCTTTACAAGCTGTACACTGACTACTAAAGTACATAAAAAGTTTGCATATATTGTTCCTTGAGAAGATGTACTGTAATAATTATTTTTGCTGTAATGTATTCACTTTTGTGAGACACCTTCAAATAATATAAATCATGAATAAAGTCACTTGGTACAATTTAAAGTTGGTTCTAAAAACAGTGATGTTTTTGTGAAAAATAGAGCACAGTGCAGTAAATATAACTTGTCAGTAAACTGTTGTGTGCATACTAGGCCCTATCTGTCTCTGGTGTTTGTGTTAAGTACTGGACTACTGGACACAAGTCAAAATGGGGAATGGAGAATTATAATCCTGTGTGCAAAAGAGGTAACATCCTAAAACAGCGAGCGGAGAAGTTGACTGGTTCATTTCCAGTTACATCCCACAGGATTTGGTGACATCGAGGGCGGGTTTTTTTTTTTATGGAAAAGAGGCTAACATGATGATGAAACCGACAATCTCTGAAATCCATTTGGACCTCATTCAAGATTATATCTTTATCTGAGTGATTGCAGATTATTGTCCACAGAGAGGTGTGCTAAAGCTGGATTATCCACTTGTTGGGGATGCATCTGACCCACTGGATGCAAGCGTGACAGTCTCTTATGTACCCTTACATCTGTGGGTGTTTTTTTCCTGCCACTTGTTTGGGATAGCAGTAAAAGTGACACCAAATCCTCAGATTACCATGGTTAGTGATCCACATATGTGCATAAAAAAATAAAATCACCGTCATTATGTATGCATAAACTCTATCTAAGGCTAAATACCGGCACGAGACCGACAGTCAACAAGTACTTAAAATAATGGAGATAAATTTGCAGAGAGTTCAACAGGGCAATTAAGCATCTTAATTGTCTTTCAACCAAAGGCAGTTAAAGTGCAACTGAGATTGTTTGCAAATGAAAAGTTCTTAATGGTAGACAAGAGACTCAATTCACTAGACGATGCACAAGTCTGGTTTCACGAGAAGAAGACGAGATAAGATTTTAACATTAATATTGAGAAAAGTACAGTGAAAAAATGACTGGACAAACATACCAACTTTTTTATTTAACCGCGTCACAAAACAATGCAAGTGCATTTTGACATGTTTATTGTCCCACAAATTGATGCTATTATCAAACACAATATTATAAATGTGTTTTAAGACCAAATAAACTAATGTTACGATAATGTATTCATATTGACTGGTCGCCAGTCAATCGCAGGGCACATATAGACAAACAAACATTCACACTCACATTTACACTCTAATGGCCAATTTAGGGTTGCCAATTAACCTAACATGCATGTTTTTGGAATGTGGGAGGAAACCGGAGTACCCGGAGAAAACCCACACACGCACGGGGAGAACATGCAAACTCCACACAGAGATGCCCAACGGAGATTTGAACCCAGGTCTTCCAGATCTCCTGACTGTGTGGCCAATGTGCTAACCACTCAGCCACCGTGCGGCCATGATAATATATTAGAAATGATAATTTTTGGGCTCTCGAATAATTAAAATGAATCCGTTTTCAAATGAATTAATCACCATTTGCCAATATCTGTGCAATGTCTATTTGTGCTGTATTTTATGAAGTAACCTCAGTTGAATCCACATGTTTGAGTGTAGATATATTTTTGGGATTCCCGAGCATCGTTAAATGCAGCCAATTGCAGTAAGAGTTAAGTTAGCGCGAGATAAGAATATTGACTTATTGTTTTTCTTTGTGTTTAATTAGAGCATACATGCACACGTAATTAAGAGGTTGATGGAATCCATCTCGTGGTAGTCTAGTGGCAATGAGCAAGTGTCATTTGGAGGAAGATTAGAGATGTGTTTGTGAGATATTTATTTGGCATCGGAATTGCACTGCTGTTGATGTGTTCAGGTAAGAAAAAAGTTAGAAAAGAGCGTCAGACTATGTGACTGTGCAGTGACAATAACTATGCTTCCGTCTATCATAACAGAGATGCATGCATTAATGATTTTAAATTTGATTTTAAATACATGTTACCACTGGTAATGTGCTGTTTGTTTGTTACCAAGTTGGCAAGTTTGTTTTGTTGCCTTTTATGTTGCTACCACTTGGAAATAAATTCGTCACACTGGCTCATTCGTGTTGATAGGCTCACATTGCTCATTAAGCTTCCCACTAGCAGGCTGTGGCTTCTCCTCAAGAGGCTGCGCTCTGTTGCTGTTTATGTGCTGGCTAGTGACGTGTGATCAGGGCAGGCAAGTGAGGCATGAGAAAAAATACAAAATCGAATAACAAAATGAATATTAATATTTTCATTATGAATAATATTGAGTATTATGAATGTAATACAGGCCCTGGAGCCTTGCAGCGCCTCTTCTATGAAAGGGGCCAGTTCAGTCAATGTAAGGTGACCAGAATACTACATATAACTTGAATATTTTTGGTCAAATATTAGGCCAAAGTCAACCACGAAACAAAGATCTTTTATGAATACATTTTTGAAAACCGTGATAGATTGAGGGAGCAATGTTTGAACCGCAATGGTGCAAGGGATGACTGCATACCCAAACTCACCAGGAAGTGTATACAAATGGCCATCTTAACCCATTGCATTGTTTTTTTGGGCCGGCTTTTTGTTAATAGAGTCGTCCCTTGCCACATTGTTGTTACAATTTGGAAGCTCAATGTTTCTGTTTCATGACAGGATATAGCCTGTTAGTAGAGAAAAAAACATGCATATTTAAGAAAATTAGTTAATGAAGCACAAAAACAGCTAAATGCACTAAAATACAAATAAAATGAATAAAGAAGCGGCATTTAAACTGTGAATGTAGTATTGTACAGTGGTCACTAGATGTCCATAATATTACTTTAATGTTGGGCGGACAAAAGCAAGACTTGTTTTTATTGCAGGTTTGAATTAGCTTACAACAATAACATAATCAGACTAATAACACAAGCTTGCCAGCACAAGCTACTAAAACTTAATTTTAAACACCGTACGTCACATCCTGTCCTCCACACATCCGGAACACATTTATAGCAACACACAGAAGCACATTTTTTATGTCTTTCTTGTTAAATCTACGATATGCCCTGTGATTGGCTGGCAACCAGTCCCGAGTATACTTTGCCACTCGTTCAAAGTCAGCTGGGATAGGCTGAGGCTAGGATCACTGCAATCCTAGTTAGAACAAGCGATATAGAAAAGAGCTGTTTGGAGAGTTGCTACAAAGCTAGGCTGAGGACCGGTTGAGCAGAACTTCACCGAAAAATGTGTGGTGGAGACAGACACAAGAGGCAAGACAAACAGGGAGTGAATATTGCCATGACAGACTCTTGGATCCCACTGGCCTCCATGTGGTGCGTAGATGGCCAAGTGGGTGCCCAAGTACAGATCAGAGGTCAGCCCATGTGACGGGGAAGGATAATTTGCTGACTCAGAATAAATACAACAGATTGGGAATATACAGTATGTGAGTTGGGATGTGGGGGTAAGGCTTGGTGGTGCAGGGAAGCGATACGGTAACAATGGAACGCTGCTTAAAAAAGTTAAATTCCAAGGTATGGACGTACTAAATCCAAAATGCTAAGTCACGGTTTGAAGTTTAAAATGCAAAAAAGCATGCAAGAAGTGACAAAACACAGACTCACCACAATGACATGACGAACCAACAAAGACAGGAAACTGAGCACTAACTACACAGACTAATTAAACAATAAGACACACCTAGGCTTAGACACAAGACAGAGGAGAGAGCTGATTAGAGAAAACACAACAAATTAGAACACAAACAGAACGTGACATTCTGTCCCCGCTTTTCAACCTTGTAACAGTTCCGACTTATTCTAAAAGTCAACTTCCATCACACTCAACAGAAAAAAACTCGTTTGTAACCCAAGGACCACCTGTGTGTTGTTTTTCAACCTCCTCCGTGTATTACATATTGAAAGCTGTAGACAAACAGTGGCCAAATGCCAAGTCAATATTGAGTGTGCTTCATTTGTCCTGGAGTAACAAGCCAATGAAGCTTTTGTGATGCGTTAGTTGTACTAATACATTTGAGCCCTTGAAGACAAATTAGAGCCCTTGAAGACAAATGTACTGGTTAAGTAATTTCTGAAGAGTAATAGTAGCAGTAGTAGTTTGTTGAAAAACATTAAATGACAGCTTAGAGTCTACACTTCAGTCACATCTTGACAGTTTTATTTCAAACCTACTGTGGCAAAATCCTTAAATATTGTTGATGTCCAAAGACCTTTGGACAAAAGTGTGTAGTTTTTAAAGTAGATATTGTCCCAGTATAAGAATCACATTTATAGAATGTTAAAATTCATCAATCTGGTATTTTGTTCCTGCATGGTAGAAGGATTGCTCTTTCTTCCCATGGGGAAGAGGCCATGCAGCTATCATGTTGTTTCTTGCTCTTCTGGACTGTCTGGAGGTCATGTCAGCATGGATACTTGGAGGAGGATTTCTCTCTATGTGCCTCTTGTCTGGGATTGGGGAAGAACGCAGTGTCACAGTCAAAAAGGCGGAAACTTCATAAGATCAAGCAAACGTATCAAGAGATTAGTGAGCTTTTTCTCACACTTGGATGTGTATTGGGTTTCTTCCTTGTTACTTGAGAGCATGTCATGGCCATGAATGAGGTTCTGTAGTCCAGTCATGGTCATTCCTCGGACGGGCATATAGGTCATCAGTCCGGGCAGGTTTGCCTCAAGCGTAGAACTGCTACAGCACTCATCACATTGCTGGAAAGAAATATGAATCAGAGGATACTAGTTAAGCCAAAACTCTGAACACAGTATATTGAGTATTTGGTGACTCTGTCAAAGACAAGGCCCTATGTCTGCAACCTAACTGCTTGTCGTTCTCCACTACTGTCACCGGTGTGTGTCCACTTCATCCACAGTCTGGGCAATGGATTGGCGATTTGATTGCTTGTTGGTCCACATACAAGAGAATCCTAAAGGTGGGGCACAATCATCACCACTCATCAATGGCAAAGTTTAGGTTCAAATAAAACCAAATGCAAGGACAGCTGAAATGGTATTCATGAAATGAGTAGTTCTAACGACATTCTAATAAAAGCTTTAATGAGGGGAAAAAAAACACATGATCCTGTTCTGTCATTTCCACATGTATGATTAGCAGGCAGAGGGGTCGCGTTGACCTGGCTAATAGGGAGTAAATCCACTGGTGCATTATCGGCCGGGCACATTTCATCTAATCAGCAGGATGATGCCAGTAGGCTTAGGCTGCTTTTAATTCAGGGCTGCAGGAGAATTACTCCAAAGGCCTCTCATTACATGAACCAGCCATTCAATAAGACGGAGAACATATGATCTCAGTTTCCGTTATTGGCGCGGATGCTTCAAGTCTGTATGCTGCTGGACCAAGTCTTGTATGATAATGCCCATTTGCAATGTTAAAACTCTAGAAATTTGCAGGACTACAAAAATTCACAAAATACATTTGTAACATATTGTTATCCCTAACCGCACATCACCGTTGAGCTTAAAGTATAAGAAGAGAGATTGAGCTAAAAGGCGTGTTGAAGACATTTGACGTGAATTGGGTGCTTCTTTGCGCCTATTAATGAGACAAAGTACGCAGCTCTCACTGTTGCGTCTGTGATTTCAGCTCTGCTTCTCTCCTCGACAGTAACCATCATGCCATCCAGGACCTGCAGCTGGGATAGACTACGCATCACAGCTGGCCTGTGGAGCGAATTGCGAGCCACCTGCAAGTAAAAAAAATTGTTTGTGTGAATCAGTCAATACAGTACAGCTCTGACCCTAACTATTTTTTTTAGAATTGAATGTAGGAACCTGCCTTGAGGTATTTATGATGCTATGTGAAGCTTCAACATGATAAAATATTGTCCTGTCTACTCATAGAACTGGATGTTCCTGCAGGGCACTGCTGCATGTAAGTCGTGATTGAGAGCCAATAAAAGTCCAGCGGAGAAGGGACCGATTTTGGCATGGGAATGCAGGCAAAGCAGTGATCTCATGTGGTCAACAGCAGGAGGTATCGTCTCAAGGGTGGCTGTTAACCTCTAACCCTTGGCAGGATTAACCCCCTATGGAAAGAGAAAGGGGAATGGAATCCTGCAGGAACGAGGCTGCTGCAGCTGAGCATGGCCCCCTAGCCTGCCCATCACCCACAAGCTACATACACACACACTACTCAAGCCTGAGCCACGGGCTCCAGATGGGTGATGTAAGCGGGCCAACAGCATTCGCCATTTGGTCGACGGATTTGTCTGTGATGCCGGCCAGTTTGAGGCACAACAGACGGCCATCATGTAATCGCTTAATTTGGGACCACAGAGCAACACTGGGTCAGTGTTTTTGATTGTCCAAGTGAGAAAGTGAGCCTGGAAACATGCTTTTGATCATGCTGTCTACCAAGGAAGGTATGCTATGAGCTGAAATGCTGGATTGGTGTGAATAAGACAGAAACAATAATAGACACCTATGCTCAACAGTGAGTGAGATTCATTTCAAAAGCCACATAGAACATTACGTTACATTGCAGAACATTACAAATAAACATATAATTAAAGTAATATAATGCATTTACAAGGCAGGTGAACACATGGAATGGTGTTTCTAATAGGTTAAATGTATTGCAGAATATACACTGCCTGTCCAAAATAAAAGTTGCCACCAAAACATTTTTATACACTCTAATATTTCATTGGACCACCTTTAGTTTTGATTACGGCATGCAGTCGCTGTGGCATTGTTTCCGTAAGCTTCTGCAATGTCACAAGATTTATTTCCATCCATTGTTGCATTCATTTTTCACCAGGATCTTGCATTGATGACGTTAGAGTCTGACTCTTGCGCAAAGCCTTCTCCAGCACATCACAAAGATTCTCAGTGGGGTTGAGGTCTGGACTCCATGTGTGAAAATGATGTCTCATGCTCCCTGAACCACTCTTTCACAATTTGAGCCCGATCAACCGTGGCATTGTCATCTTGGAATATGCCCGTGCCATTGGGGAAGAAAAAAATCCCCGGATGGAATAACTTGTTAATATTAATAGCAATTATTAATATCGCTTGGACAGCTAATCTCATGGTGGCTTCACTGTCTGCACAGTATTGCATATTTGTAAAAATAGATGTTAATACAGTTCTTGTGTAGGGAGCCCTGTGAGCGGTCTGTTTAATGTATGTACTAAATGGAAAAACTCACCGGATTACCAACAACAGAGAGCTCCATCAGCGAGGGAAGAACCTCAAGTTTATCAAGCTCTGCAATGTCCTATTAACAAAGGAAAACAATGATTGTTTTGAAGTGTTTGTGTCCCTTTCTGAATGAAGCCGCATGTGTTTGGGATAATAGAACATATGCATCAGGGCTGAAATCTTTCAGAAATTTTGATGTAGGCGGGATAGAAGCAGCTGATGAGAGAGATTACATGTTTAATCGCATGAGAGTTTGGGCACTCAACAGGGCACTGGGTTATGAGTCAGGGGTTCTGTCATTTGCTAGGTTTATGGTTGGGCTTGACTGGTATTCAAAGATACCCCCACTGCCAGGACCCATTTGCTGGAACAACTGCCATACTCTACATCTTAATTAAATACAAGGAAGCGTTAGGGAGTAAGAGTGATTGTCAAACAAAAGAGCAAATCACACCCCCTGGTAAGAAGGAGATGCAGACTGAGAAGCTGATTATATGTTTCACTGATTATTCCTTCTGTCATCATACACACAGCCCTGACCTTCAATCACACTGGAGTCCCCTTTAAAGCTAACCCTCACAAGCCACAGTGGGGTATGATGATTCAAGATTACTATGCTACGTGAAAAATGTGTCACTTTGTGCATATCTACCAATCATGAACATCTCAAAAGGAGGCTGATGGCCTCGGTTGTGCAGGAAATCAGTGCACTTAGAGGTCAGTCATTCAAGTGGTATACTCCAATAGTCACACGTGTAGGCAAACGTTAACACGTGAGCGGGTTAAAATGTACCTGTAGCTTGTTCATCCCAAGGTAAAGCTTGCGGAGCTCAACGAGGGGATAGAGATGGTTGAGCTCTCGGATACGATTCTCTGTTAGGTGCAACTCCAGCAGGACATTCTGGGAAATGAAAGAGTTCTCGTACAGGGCCCTTATCCGGTTCCTGTCTAACACAAGCTCGCGGAGATGGTGGAGACCCTCCAGGCCTTCTACCTGGCTGATCTCATTCCCTAAATGGGGACAGCAGGACTCAATACATTTTATATTGTTAAATATATGCACTTTTCAAGCACTGGCAGGATCACATTTGGAGCTTTACCACGTTAAGCTGTGATAAACTGTAGTTACACAATGGTTGCCAAAGTCAATTGTATCCTTAACTGTTCTGCTTCTGTTTGCGATTCATACTGCTTCTAAAATATTGCTGTAATACACACATAGAATCATAAATTTAAAACAAACATTGGTATGCTCAGCAAATTGCAGTGATTCTGAAGAACGGTCATCATTGTTTTATTTTGGAATGGAATAACTTAAAATATGTTTATTTGTTTTTCAGCATGAAAAATGAAAATATATTCTTTAAAAATGATTTTCTTTTGACAGTATAATCAGTTACATTCATTTTTAGCATGGCAAAGGGAATACTGCACATTGTACTCGGTTATAATTCATACAATTTTATTGGTCTTTTCTAGGTACTTAAAGAGGCTTACATTAACATTAAATTATTATGAAGTAATAATATATAAATATTTTGCAATATATCCATACTGCATAACATGTATTATATGTATGGTATAACATGTAAATGAAATTACTGTGTTAGAATTAAAATGCACCTCCATGTTTTACTTATTTCCCCAGGACACTAGTCACGTACATTCCTAATACTGACATACCGGACATCATTCCAATCACTTTTCACCAAAAGTCATCACTTAAAAATCTGTAAACATTAAAACTCAACCATTTTAAAGAATTTATACCTGTAAAAGCCAAGATATTTAATTCAGGTGAGATCATTATCTGGTATTTATAAATAAAAGCAAATAAAATGTGTAAACATGTAAATCTGTAAATAAAAATCATTCTGTGCTATTTTTTGTTGGTGCAGTGGACTTTTCCAGCAATTGATTTTTCGAGGACAAGCAAAGTAGCCTTTGGGACCAATCAGCCCTTCTCAATGAAAGGCTATCTTTTGTTCTGCTCTTTTGTTCGTGTCTCATCTCCCACCTGGATTTGAGTTCTGAGGTTCAGTGTTTACCTTTTTACAAAGCTGCGTAGCCGGTGCACTTTTTGGACAGTCAGTGCCTACCTTGAAGGAAGAGTGTTTTAAGATTGCTGAGCCTGCTGAGCTCCAGATTGGCCATATTGGAGATGCCATTGTAACTCAAATGCAGCACCTCCAGGCTGCTCATCAGAGGCTCCAGGCTGACAGTTGGTGCGATGTGCCTTCACAAAAGAGACACTTTTGTAACTGCTTCAATTAAATATACACCTGTTTCCTTCCTGCTGGTTTGTTGGACCCAAAGGGCCTCAAGAAAATCACGACTTATTTCACAACACCATTAAATAAAGTGTATAACTTGTTTGCGATGAGAAACACAAGCAACCATTGCCATGAACATATTTTAGACAAAAATGCAAACATGCTTGTATGCGTATACTGTTATTTCAAGTGAAGTATGGGCACAACTGTGTCAAATGATATCCATTTGCGGGTAGGTGCTGCCCCCTAAAGGCGATTATAGTAAGTAAATGAGCAGCGAGTATTTGTCAAATCACTAGAATAAATGAATTTTAAATATTTATCACTGACATTTTAGAGATTATGTTGATTATATAAAGATAATTCAAATGGAGTTTCACTGTATACAAGCTACATTCATTTAAAGGTCAGTTTATACTTACTGAGATACCATTTGCCACATTACCTATTTCCTTTGCATAAGCTTTGCTGGCCATAGCCACTGGAGTGCACTTTATTGTGTAACATCTGTCTGTTTGTCAGAAAGGTCTTCTGCCTGGCTAGGATGGACTCAATGCGGTTGTAGTTTAAATACAAAACCTGCACACAGAAAAAAAAATATTCTTTTTTGCCCAGAGACTCAAGCTTTCTGCATTCTTATTTGTCATTCCTCTCATTTGTACTTTGATGTTGGGCAGGTGGATGAGGCCTGAGAAGGAGGTGAGGCTGTTGTGATCCAAGTTGACATTGTGTAAGTTAATGAACAGGTCTGTTGGAGACAGATCCACACTCCTGTTGAGTAAAATAAAAGTGCATTTTTAACATTTAAAAAGACTCATTTGAATGGAGCTGACTTTAAAGGTGACCTAATGGAGCAGGATGGCACATTGAGGTTGGTGATGTTGGAATAGTCTGAGTGGCCTAGTTTCTCTGCGACTAAGTCGGGTGTAAGTCGTCCTCCAAATGTAGCCTTTGCATTTTCACATTCAGCTGCATCCTAGCAAGACCAAACAGCAGGAAATCAAACATACGTAACACAATTATGTTTGGAAATCCCCCATATTTCAAAATTTGTTCACACATACCACTGCCGTTCCATCCAGGGCCTTCAGAGACGGCAAGTGGTACACCACATATATGCGATAGTTTTTTAAGCTCTCACACAAAGGATTCCCATAAAAATCCAAGATGATGAGGTTTCCCAATCCCTGAAATAGTTGGATACATTTTGTAAATGCTGCTCAAAGTTCATAAAAATCTTATTAAAATTAGCATCAAATAAGATCTGCTTCTTCCTACTCATTTTCAGACATGTATATAGATATACAGTATGTAATCATATGACATTCCTGAATTACTGTCCAAAACAAACAAGCCATACAAAAATATTGACTTTTGAAAGATGCAGTTGCTGCAATTCCAGACCTGCTAACCTTGAATATATGTTACCACCCCATCATCCTGCTATTGCGATACGTTTTAATTAATTATCGTTATATATAATATGTTTCATTATAATATATGACATATATTATGACATAATACAATACATTTTTATATATTACAGAAGACAAAGTGTGTTTCAGCTTGTTTTTGTTACATTATGCCTTTTACTCTATTGCTCCCATTTTTGCTATTTTATTTCGTTTAATTCTACAATGTGCCATGGGCCAATAAATGAGCCACTGGCCGCAACTATTTTGTGTGCTTCCTTCACATGGAACTGAAAGAGAAACAAGAAGTACTATTGCAGCTGGAACTAATGAAAGTGTTATGACCTTTTTATTACAAATCTTCATCCAAAATTCGGGGACCCCCCTCTGAACACACAGTGACATCCACACAGAGAATAATGTACTACAAGTCAACCAATCTCAGCCTTAGCTGCCGTGAAAAGCATACATTTTGGAACGTCTGCAATTGTACACCACTGAAACCACACTAATATTTTTTTGAATATTTAATATTATATATATATTCTATACAATAATATAAAATATTATGTATTTAATATTTGTATACGCAGAATGGTCTTATGCCGTTACAAATACCTAATGTACATATTAGTAATATCTTTAGACTTGTACCTTGAGATAGTATACATCCCTAGACACAGAAATCTGGTTGTTGCCAACATAGAGCTCTAGGAGGGTGCAGACTCTGTGGATGCCTTGGAGGGAAGTGATGCAGTTGTTCTCCACAGCCAGGAAAGTCAAGTTCTGTAGCTCGCCAAGGATCGAGGTGTCCAGACTGGACAGCTGATTACCATCCATGCTGAGCTTAGTTAGACACTGTAGTTTGGAGAGACCTAGAGGATGTAAACACAAAAAAGCATTTTATATTGTACATCTGCTTTCTTACTGTAGGTTTATCGTGAAGCCCACTTTACAACTGACCGCTTAACGAGCTGATGCTGTTGTTATTTAGAGAGAGGTCCTCCAGCTTGGTGCAGCAGTTCAAGCCCTCTACTTCAGTAATGTAATTATTATTAAATGACGCCCAGCGAAGGTTGACCAAGGTTTCCAAATGGCTCATCCTACAAATCTTCTGGTTGTCAAGGTTTAAAGTGGTGATCTGTTCAAAAATTCACAGTTGCCATTCAAAGAGAGAACATAACATAAATTATGTCAGTAACAGTATGTAATTCTCTCATCACTATTGAACTAGTCAAGACAAGATGGACTAACCTTTTTAGTCCAGTCTGGCTCCAGGTCTTGGCTGAGGCCCCAAGGTGAGGGACTGCGTTTACAAATGAGCTCTGTTGTTGGCAGCAGGCTGAGATAACGAGGGCGCTCATTGTCGGTATGTGAGCAAGCAACAAGAGATTCCTGCCAGCAGAGGATGAGAACGTTTTGTTATGTAACAGGTCACCGCTCGCAACAAACAACATAAACATGCAAAAACTGTGGGATTTGCAACTGTTGATTTGTATTATTTTTTATTATAATATGCTCTTTTACACAATTGAAAGTACTGTAAGAATGCCGCTTTTATAGAATTGGCTTCATTATTTAATAATATAAAAGTAAAGTCTACACTGTTTTGAATGCAATCCTATTGTGTGTTTTTTTTTAATATAGTGTTTTTATTCATATTGTAATGTATCTAGATGTAAATTGATCCCTATCCCTATCCCTATAAGAAATTACATTAATTTGCTTTGTTACCTATATTACAAAATGTTGATGTTTTGTTTAGACAGCTTAGCATATATTGACCTACAGGGTAGGGAATGTATCACAGAACAAGTTTGGACACACCTGGTTTATGGTAACCTATTATCAAGAAGTTAACCTGGTTAATAGTGGATCTTGTGGTCTTTTCAACAGCAGCAGCGGTTTCCTCCTCTGTAACCAGTATGTCATCCAGCTGTTTGAGAGTCGTCAGATGGCTCAATATGGTCATACGGACTTCCTCTGGCTGACAGGTAAAAAGCAACAGCATGGTGTCTATATCTGATTATTGTTAGTTATTTTAAATTTGGGGATACTGGACATACCTTGCTCCAAGGGTTGTGTTGCGTTTCTAGAGTCAACAGGGCTGGTGTGTGTACCCTGAGCACAGCCGAATCTTCCCTGGCATTGGTCAGCTTGTTACAGCTCACATCAAGATCTTCGAGCTGATCTAACCCACGCAGGCCTTCAAGGCTCACTAGCTGGTTGTAGCTGGCATCCAAAAACTCAAGGTTAGGCTGAAATGGATACATTTATCATCCACAACGCTCTAATAAGACTTGAAAAATGGCTTTCTTGGAGCTTTAAATATCAATACCATGTGAGCAATGTCACTGAGGCTGGTGAGCTCATTGAAGCTGATGGTGAGATGGCGTAGAGAAGTAAGGGAGGAAATCACCTTTATGTTGCTCAAACTGTTGTTGTGAAGGTTCAGCACCTAAGTTGTCAATATCTGAATGACAGCTCATTCATACTGAACCACAGATGAGAACATATATAATCCTTACGGTTATCTCACAGAGGAAACTGGCTCTGGATACATTTAGGAGTATTCTCTCATCCAAACTGGAGAACTTGTTCCATGGTTCCAACAAAGGCTCCATGTCGAGAGCTTGTTTGTCCATTGAGGTGTCATAGGTGGGAGGGTCTTGTCGATATATGCTGCAGCCCACTGATGCAAGATGTTCGTTGCCCTTTTGAAAGGCACACACAATTATATATAGTTGGTATTCGTAAACTCTAACAAATTTAGCCTTTTTTGTCCCAATTCCACTCAATAAAAATAGGGTTTAAGCATGTTTTCACTACAACAATTCTTCGAGGGATTTTCCTTTAAGCACATAAATAGTAAATTAATTCTAGTCCCACTCAAAGTCTTTAATTCTTTCAGGAATTATTTCTCTCTGTCAGAACAAAAGCCTAATGTAACATTCCCTCCAGATTCTCAAGAAAAAACCTAAGCAATGAATGGGCAAACACACACAATATAAACAAAGATACACTCCCGATCAAAATTTTAAGACCAAAAATTTGGGTTCTAAGTACTTTCAAAATGCTAAAAGAATAATAGGACTGAGACAAAAAACTTTTTTGAACAAGCAATTCACAATGTTGTGATCTTTTGGTGGCAAATGAAATAAAGCTTTATCTCTCTGAGAAGCTTGATTATCTCTCTGACGGTTGAAAAATAAATGTTCTAAGTTTTGAATGACTCCAACAGGGGCGCTGTAATCATGTTTTCAGGTTCTGACACAATATCCATGACATGAATTTTTTTTGTGTTCGTGTTCGTTCATTCCTGCTTGAAATGTCTCTTTTGTTATTTTGTACAGACAGGATTTAATAGTTTTAAAGTAGTGTTGTATTTAGTCGTCTACAGTTAAAACTATTATTATGAGTTTGTGCCAAAAAGTGTCACCAGCCCTGAGCTGGAAGATACAATTAGCTCAAGACATGGTGGGTGCAATGCACAGCCCAAATGAAGGTTTTGCTGAGTGCAGTCCAATAACCATTACTGTAGATGGCATCTTTGAGAAAATTTATAGGAACAAGAAACATCTGCAAAGACCTTGTCTCCATCAAACATTGGGCACTGAAAGGTGGAACGAAGTTTTATTCTCTGATGAAAAAAAAAGTAACCTTGGCAGTCTTGGGCTCTCATCTATAAAGCCTGCGTACACCGTTTCTGACGCAAGGTATGTGATATGAAGTAGGGATACCCCAATCCGATTTTCTTTAGTATTGCCGATCCGGTCCAGTACTGATCCTTTTTTTAAATCATAATCTTTTGTTACAAACGTGAATTTGTGGAATTTACAGTAATATGTTATAAAAATAGCTCTTTAAAGCATTAAAAATAATACAACCAAAGTACTGCTGAATTAACTTTTTTATTACACAGCATAACCAACGATATTGGCTTTTGTAACAAACATTTGAGTCAGGTCCCTAATCCAATAAAAGATAGTTAGAAAAAAATGGGTGTGCAAAATACTTTAGGCATAGGACTAATAATTGTTATACCATGGTTATAGATCAATTTGTGGTGTGATTTAGAAAATTTTAATTTTTTTTAACAAACTCTCTTCAACGCAATAGTAATTTATTGAGAGTCCCTAGTATAAAAGAGCCAGCAGTTAAAGAGGCACTTACGTGCGAGCTCCCTGCACAATGACAGCAGTCCGGGTACAGTGAGTGGGAACTACTGCTCAGGCTACAGAGCGGAATATCCCACGTCCAACGTGAAACTAATTTCACCACGGTACACTGCGGACATGTCTGCAATATTGGTATTGTGTTTTCTTCTTCCGGGTGGCGTGAGTCTGGTGGCAACCAGCTTTGAGGCGCATAACAGCACCTACCATGTTAGTTATAGCCCAGAGTTACGTACGTTATATGACACCGGCTCGGCCTGATCCCGTAGGGGAAGCTGATTTTATCTAATTTTCAAAATACAGCATATCAGCAACCTATGCTGATCTTAAAGATCGAAATCAAGACATCCCTGAAACACCTTTTTGTATGCTGGCCAATGGACTAAAGAGCCTAGGTAAATTAATTAAAAGGGTGTACTGCAATCGTTTTGTCCATGGTGTAGCACAGTAAACAACAAAAAGTATAAAGCTGCTCACCCCTGCGTTGTATTCAAAACAAATGACGTACTCAGGCAGAACAAGATCATGATCAAAGACAAACCACTGTTTTGCTCCGGGGATGCTTTGAGAGCCAAAGTGTGCTCTACCTAAATGAAGACAAAAACACACATACGTGTAAATAGTGGAAGTGAAATATGAAATGTTTCCTTTTATCACTTGTGCTATACCTTGACGCTTGGTGTCTACATAGCGATAAACAGAGGAAGCTCTGGGATATGTTCTTTTGTGCACTGGTTGTCCCTCTCTGATCGGCTTGCTGTGTCCCACAAACACTTTGGAAACAATTACCTTACCTACAGGATGTACAAAATGTAGAATTTCACCATACCTGGAGCTAAAATGTTGGATGTTTTTCCTATATTCAATTCACACACCATATCTGAAGGGGATTTTATCCATTCTCTTCCTTGAGCACCCTTGCTTATCTAGAAAATATTCAATTCTCGGCAGTTCACTCACAATCAGGCTGTTGGATAAAGGCACTGCGGCTTCTTTTCCCACTGACTGGGTTTAGAGGAAAAAACGTTACTGAAACCATAAATCACCCTAAATGCTCTAATTATTGTCAAAGACAAGGTCTTAAATGGACGAGGCTAATAATTGGACAGAGATTATTGCTGAAATTTCATTACATTACATTATATGTAACAATTTTATGTTTTTTTACCTCTAATGATGATTTGGATTGAATCAGAAAGTGCAAGGGAAAACATACAACCTATATTTGACCACGTGGTCATTTATTAACAAGTATATTGCACAACACAGTAGCAACAGAACCAAAGTTCTGTTCAAACTACTCAGAATTATTATTGGTGATGAGTTCATTGTAAATAACGGCATGTGTAAAGCTGGTGGAGCTTTACCCCCTTTGAGACTTCAAATGCAGCTCCTGCCAAAGCTATTTGTGTCAATTCTCAGGGCATTAATTTGACTGCAAATGGATAGTTTACGTTCTCTTAGAAGATGTTTCGCCTCTCATCCGAGCGTTGTTCAGCCGTTCATGCTCAACAACCTGATAGTATAGCTGTAGTCTGACTAGATAGGGCAGCAGCCAAATATGTTTTTTCTTCTAATTAGAGACCCAGGCAGTTACTTGCTTTTCAACCATGAATTTACCAACTCTTGGAAACGTGGGACTTAAATAAACGCAATAGTTGGAGCATTTAGGGTATCATTAATCTGACTCTTGAGGAAAAATACCTTATATTCTTTTGCTGTTTTGAAGCCTTCTTCAAGGATGCACACAATATCCTCTGTGTTTTTTTCAGGATCGGCTATGTAGAACAAGTGCTCAAGCAGCTGCTTGTGATTCCTGATTGAGAAGCTTTCATTAGCCAAAAAAACTTGAAATCTTTTCATCATTTAGTGGCTTACTGTGTAAAGACAGCTGAGTCCACCTTAGCCAGCAGGGAATGGAGTTTTTCCTTAAAACGAAGCCTGAGCACACTGTTGTGGATACGGATAACTCTGTTAATCTTGATGCCAGAGATACCAAGACTCGCATACTCCGAGCGAGAGAAGCGAGAGAGCAGGAGGTCACGACAGGAGCTGAACCTGTTGATGACAATATGTTCAAGTTCAATAAAGTAGGACGAATGAGAGCAATTTTTCAAGCAAAACCAAATACCATGGGTCTGTGGCACTGCCTTCCTCCAAACGGATATTTCCAACACTTTGTAGCTCTGTCAACAGAAACTGCACTGTATCCTCCATCATGCATGTTGCTTGGACCAGATTATGTTGATACCAGCTTTCAATTCTGATTTTTCAAAAAGCATAACAATTGTTCCACTTGTAGGAAAAAATGTACAAAGGCATATATTTTGCTAATGTCGCATTATAAACACACTAACTCATGCAGCCTCCCGGTCCAAAGAGCAAGTCTCTCCTTCAGCTTTTCAATTTTGTTCTGGAGTATTTCTTCTAAGGGAGGGTCACTGCTGTCAGAAGTCGTGTCAATTTCCTCAGAGAAATCATCCTCTGTGTGACTCGATCCATCCTCTAAAGACTTCTTCCAAAGCTCACGTTCCAGCTAAGAATGCACCAATTAAACATTTAAGATTAATATTCTACAATACAACGTTCATGAAACAGTTAGTGGAAGTCCACCAACATTTTTTAAGGTGTAATTGAGTGAACGGATGCTTTCTTTGGATGACTCCAAGGAGGCATTTTTCTTCTCCAAAAGCTGCAGCTTACTCTCTGCCAGATTCTTCTGAGCAGTGCGTACGCGCATGTTGTAAAACATCTTCTTCTTCATTACAGTGGACTAAAAGAAAGCACAAAGTTACCCTGAGGGTGGACTTTAACAAAGGGAATAAATATATAGTATATGTATATAGTACAGAATCTTCCATCAAATGTAATGTTTTCCCAAAAAAGTTCATAAAAGCAATATGTGTCAAATGACAAACAGTTCGCAGCTTTGAAAAGATTTCAAATATATTTAAAGTAATGATTCAGAATTCAAATATTATTTATTTATTACTATTTATTATTCATTTATTATTTATTTTTTAAGCATTATTGTACTACAATTTAATCATCTTTCTATTCTATTCTATTTCCCGTATTTGTGTTATTGAGTAATAAAATTATTAAGTTTATTAAAAACCTCAATTTCTCTTGAAGTTTAATAAAGTACCTATCTATCTATTTATGTACACTGCCTGGCCAAAAAAAAAAGTGGCCACCTGGATTTAAGTAAGCAAATAGGTACGGGGTTGCTGCAGTTGGTCAGGTCTAGGTTCAGGAACACCATGTGCTCAAAGAATGAGGTCAGCTGACTACCCGAATATACAGAATGAGCAGGTTATTCCATCTATGGATTTTTTTCTTCCCTGATGGCATGGGCATATTTCAAGATGACAATGCCAGGATTCAACAGGCTCAAAAGAGAGATCATTTTCATACATGGAGCCCAGACCTTAACCCCATTGAGAATCTTTGGGATGTGCTGGAGAAGGGTTTGAGTAGCGGTCAGACTCTACCATCATCAATACAAGATCTTGGTGAAAAATTAATGCAACACTGGATGGGAATACATCTTGTGACGTTGCAGAAGCTTATGAAAACAATGCTACAGCGAACGAAATAACAAAAAAAACAAAATATCCAACAAAATATTACAGCATGTGACATTTTTTTAGTGTAAAGTCGTGCTCTAACCTCTGCTGCTTCCTTGACTTGCATGCTTGAGACATCATAGGTATCAAGAAACAGAAGTGAAGGTAAGTGGTACAGGACGTGCGTGGCATAGTTACACAGCCGACACACTGGGTTTGGGGTTGACGTGAAGTCACTCAGTGCCAGCTCGCTCAGTTGGGACAGGCAGGTTAGCCGGGTCAGCTCCTGAGAAAACAACAGACATATTTGTAGTACCTAAAATTAATGTTCTATACCACTTCTCCTCATTTGGGTTATGGGGGAGCTACATCCGATCCTGACTGTGGGTGAGAGGTGGGGTACACCCTGTCAAGTCAGTCAAGATAGACAGTCATGGAAAAATTATTATTATTAGACCACCCTTGTTTCTTGAGTTTTGCATTTATGTTATTGCATAGTACAACTAAAGCTACATTTGTTTGGACAAATACTGTATAATTTTGACAACAAAATAGCTCATAAGAGTTATGACAATGCTGTCTCCCCATGGGGGGGCATCCTCAGTGTGTGGGTGGATGGATGGGGGTGGGGCGAGGCGAGCTGGGACGCATGCCTTGGTGTCTGGCGGGGTATGGCTCCTCTCATGGGCACGGTCACGTGGCTCTTGCTTCTTTGTCCCTCCTTGGCGCTTTGGGTGTGTGTACTTCGTGGGCGTGGCAGTGCTCCGCTCTGTGCGGGGCATGCTTCTCTTGTGGTGTGGCACCCTGGGCTGCCATGGCGGTGTATGTGTCGCATGTGGCACATTTCTTGCTGTGCTGGTGGCAGTCGGGACAGCCTCAGAATGTGTGGCAGTTTGAGGGTGGCATGGGTGGGGCGGGGGGGGGAGTGCTTTCTCGGGCAGATGCTCCTGTGTTGGCGGTGCTGGGCTGTGTGCCTTGACAGGCTGGGTGGAGCTTGGGGTGTGGCATGTGCCCCCTGGCTTTGCCGGGTCTGTGCTGTGGTAGGTGGCCTGTTGGTCATATGTCATCGGTTCCTTCCCGCTAGGTTTGGGTGGGGTTGGGCATGTGGGGCCCCCATCCTTTCTGCACCAGTACAAATATTGTACATACAGGACTTTGGTGGGTGGTCCACTATCAGGTGTGGTGGGGGTGTGGGGCTGCCCTGCGACAGCACCTTTGCCCATAGCATGCCTTTGGCCTGGTCACCGCTCGCTGGGGCCGGTTGGTTCTGGGGCTTTCGTCGGGATGCGGTCTGTGGGACTTCCCTCAGGCTGTCCTGTGCCGTGGCTGTTTCCGTGCGCTCGAGGTTGGGTGTGAGAGTCTCTAGGGGTGGTGTCTGTGCTGCTGGCCGCCTTGTTTTTGTCGTATTGGCCATTAAAATACCCATAAACCTAGTAAAAATCTACAAATCATCATTACGCTCTATAAACCATAGAAGAGAGCCAACCTACAGAGATTTAGATAATTGTCCAAACAAAAAACTAATTAGGCCTATTTCACTGTCAATGTCACGCAATCATGCTCAGTTTACGATTCTAGCATCAACTAATACTGACATACGTAACATCACATATCTCCTGTGGCGGAACTAACAGATACTGTACCTGTTGTGACGTTAATGGATACAGCATCAGCAATTAGCTTCTCATCGTGGCTGTAAACGTTATAAACATTGTAAACATTTGCGAAATACTTGCAATTGTTCACGGCAAAATTTGGTGAATCCGGCACGATAGAAAATGGCTCCTTATCCAGTGCAATCTACCCTGGGAATTGGAAGTATTGAAGGAAGAAGCCTTGGTTCCGCCTTGCATAACCAACGTTTTGCTGTCATTGCAAATTGCAAGTTTAATATCCGAAGGGGAAACACATAACGTTAGTAGGGAATGAGCAAGGGCCTGCGAACCTAGTGAGGATAAGCGGCATAGAAAATGGATAGTCTAATATAGTTGTTTACACGCTTCAGATACGGTTTGATGATGTCATCTTTTGTGCGCCCAGGGGCTGGGTGCCCAGGATGCTTAAGCCACCTCAGCTGGTTCCTCCCCATGAGAAAAAGGAGCGGCTATACTATGAGCTCCTCCTCCATCATAATTTGAGTCCTGCCACTCTACAGAGGAAACTAATTTGAATCAGCAATCTTGCTCTTACAGTCACTACCCAAAGCTTCTGACCACAGGTAAGAGTAGGTAATAAATCGACCAGTGAAATGAGAGCTTTATCTTCCGGCTCGGCTGTTTCTTCGCCATGGTGATCCGGCCAATCCACCTGTTTATCTCACTCTCCAACATTCCCTTACATCCTGAGATACTTGGACTCCTTCTTCTGGGGTAAGACCTCAATCCCAACCCGAAGGGTGCCATCCAACTCTTTTTTCAGCTGAGAACCATGGCCTCAAATTTGGCGGTGCAGAGTCTCATCCCAAAAGCTTCACACTCACCTCAGCTCACAGCCTGATGAAGCCATTAGCACCACATCATCTACAAATAGCACAGATAAGAGCCTAAGCCCCCCACCGCCTCAATGTCCTAGCTGCGTCTAGAGTAGAAGTCCATTCTTTGGGCATAGGACATCTAATAATATGTCTAATTAATTATAAAGGAATATTTCTTTCAGAGGGCCAATATAAAACAAGCTGCAGAGTAAAAATGGCACCAGTACTGCAGTTTGGACACTTCTATTGTAAGACGTCATGAGAGATCAAATGTAAACACTGTACACCCAAGTTGCATTCCTAAAACTACGATACTTTCTCAATACAAGCATATCCAGTGTGTTCAATGCAAAGACAATTACATCAGAATGCTTTATGTTATGTCTAAGATGACATTACAACAAAGGATGAAGTAAAACATCCAACTCTGAATGAAATACTCAAAAAATGCACTCCTCCCATGGCAGAAATTATCCATTACTGTAGTTCTCAAAAATATTTTGGAAGGCAAATATATTTTAAATATTCTATTTCCAAGCTCACCTTGAAGGAGCTGATCTTGTTCCCCGACAGATTGAGACTGTGAAGGTTGACGTTGTTATCAAGGCCGTCCCCTTAAAAGTGGCAAAGAAAAAATGTTGACTGAATGAACTTTGCTCATAAGCTCTAAGAATAAAAGAACACACCAATCCTTTGAATATAATTGTCAGCCAGATTTAGTTCCTGGAGGTTCTGAAGAGTCTTCAAGCCCTTTTTGGGTGAAAAAAAAACATACCATATGTTGATATTTGTCTTTAAGAAAATCATTATTACAGTATATGTAAAATCATAACCTGTATCTGAGAGATGTAGTTATTGTTGAGCCACAATACTTCCATGTTGACAAGCGATTTTAAATTCTTTATTTCATTGATTTTATTATCATACAAGAAGAGTTTCTTGAGCTCAAGACAATGCTGGAGTCCACATATTTTCTGTAAAAGACAGATGAAAACAACGCCACGTAGTCAACGACAAACTTTAACTGCCTGAGAATATTCTCATTCATCCAGGTGATTGTATTCTTAGTGCACTGAATCGCTCGCGACCAGACTGTTCAGGTTGTTTTAGAATACGTTTCGACTCTCATCTGATCTAATTTGTACTATTAAAACAAAAATATATTTGGCAAAAGGAAAGTCACTCACAGTCAGCTTACACTGGACCACCCAGAGCTCTTGGAGTAAAGGGAGGCATTCAAGACCCTCAATGCGCTTTATGTTCTGGCCCACAATATTGAGTTGGCGGAGATTCGGGAAGTAGGAAAAGCCAACCATCCGTGGAAAACCACTCAAGATGATCTCCAAGAAAGTGATGTCAGGGCCCTCTTGAGCTAGGTCATCATAGGACAATCCATTGGCCATGCACTGTAAAGTATCCATGTTGACTTACTGACAATGTAGATGTTACCAAATACTGCCATTTTAAAGATAATAATGCTCAGATATATCAGAGAAAATAAGTAAATGGCAGATTTTTTGAAAAACTGAACTGTTGTTTTAGATGACATTAATTTGTGTAGATTCACATAATGCGGATGTACGGGTAGAATTTGAATATTTTAAAATACTGACCATCTCTTTGACCACCTCCTCATCAGGACAAAGTTTTTCATTCTTTTGTACACTTTTCTGTCTAGAAATAGACTGCATCTGAAAAAATAACAAAGATTGATTTGTTAATACCACACAATTCCTAATGTACTCATATTTCTGTGATAAAATTTTGACCAAGGCCTTAATGTACTCAAAATAATACAAATGAATAAAAAGTAAATAAAACAGTCTTATATTTAAAAAATACTGTACCATATGCAGTGACCTCTAGAAGTTTTGAAACCGTGAGATCATTTTTAACATTTTTTGCTGTAGACTGAAAACATTTAAGTTTGACATCAAAAGACAAAAATATGATACTTGAGAGCAACATTTCAGAAAAGACAGCACCATCTGTGAGCAAAAGTATTCCAACATGTGACTTACAGGTGTGTATTTCCAAGGTGTGTCCTATTGCAATTCTTATTCAATCAGTAAATAGCAATGAACGTGTCACGTTTTCGTTGCAGCATGGTGTAACAACCCCGAGGATGCAGAGAGCTGGACGTCAGGCAGGTAATGTTTGCAGGAATCTTTTAATAATAATGCTGCGAAGCAGCGGCAGGAACAAAACAACGTTATGGGAAGAGAGAAAAAGTAACAAATGACAGTGACTGGCGCACGCACCTGAACATAAATAGCAGGGAAAACAAGTGCACGTAATTAACCGAGCGAAGAAATTAGGAAACGGTCTAGAAACACATGAAATCCAAAACTGTCACGATGACAAACATACAGAATGTGACAGAACGTCTCAGATTAGGTAGGATTTTAGGTTTTCCCAGTGTAGACAACATTGAGAGGAAAAAACAACATGAAAACCAGAGTTGTCTAATCAAATAGGCAAAAAAAACCAATTGTGAATCTGAGAAAAGATGGAAAATCAATAAGAACCATTGCACAAACATTGGCCCTAGCCACTAAAACCATTTGGAATGTCCTAATGAAAAAAATAAACCAATGGTGTACTCAGTAACAGACCTGGAACAGGTACACCAAGGAAAACATTAGCATGTAATGATGGAAACATTGTGAGAATTGTAAAGAAAGGCCATGAAACAACTTTTGGTAGAGATGAACCTCAAAAAGTCATCAGTCCATAAAACCTTCTTCTCACAATTATTTAGAATACTTATTGGCCAATTGCAGCATGGCCTTTCTATACTTCTTGCTAATGAGTGCTTTCCATCTTCTAGTGGAGCCAAGGGAATATGCCAGATATGCTTACTTTTTAGGAGTAACATGCATCATGAAATATTAATTAGGCCAGATGTTTAGTCTTCTTATATTACAATATGAAGGAATAAGCATTCTGGGGAATTCACCAACTGGAAGAAAACACTTGTTCATTTTAACAAGGAAACAACTGTAAAAGAAAAAAATGTAAAAGGTCACCACGAAACACGTCAACACTGCATCTAGTGGTCACAGTGAGATATGACATTCATAGACAAAACACTGTATTTGAAAAATGACATTTGTTGCTCCATTTTTTAAAGTGTTGATATGTCAAAGTTGTGCAATAGGACACACCTTGGCAATAAAACACACCTGTCAGTCACATCTTCCAATACATTTACGCACATGAAAATTGGGTGGGGTCTTCTAAGTTGTGCATCCCATCCAAACGTAAATACCTGGGAACAAAAGCAGAGATGATGCTCCCGTGCCTCGCATTCATCTTTTGATGTCAAACCCAAATGTTTTCAGTCTAAAGAAAAAATTGGACCTCACTGTTCCAATACTTCCAGAGGTCACTGTAGAGTATCTCACAAAACCATTTAAATGTATCTTCTGAAGAGACAATACTATTGAAATTAAACATGTGCTTCATATCACAATTCCTTGTGTCTAAAAAGGAGCAGAAAAAATCAGAGCTTATTCAATCCTACCCCCTTTACATCTAATCAATTGCTAATACACATATTCACTTCCTGTACTCAACATGTTTACTTATTGTTCTATCAATCAATCAAAGCAATGAATATAATTATGATTATTATTAACATTGAACACAAAATACCAGAAACAGCAAACCAAATACCACATAATAGTAACCTCTAAAGACATCCATAAACATGAACATAATTAAACCTCCATGTCTCTATATTGTAAGACATTCTGTTTATATAAACATTTAAAACGATGAATATATCTGATCTTTGTGAGAAACAATGTTCTGAATATTAATCGGTAATACGTTATAAAATGCGTTAAACATAAACACTGAATAGCTGATTAGTGTGATCAAGGTATCCCGTCTTATGAATTATTTGTAATGCCTTCTTTTGTAGATGAAATAGCAAATGTATTGTTGTCTTGTCATTATTGCCCCACACTTCCACACAATAAGTTAGGTAGGGAAGAATTAGGGAACAATACAAGGTATGGAGTGCACTGTAATGAAGGACGGGTTTAACTCTGTTGATAATTGCAAGACTTTTGGAGGTACTTAAGTATCCACTGGAAATTAGTCACCACACAGCCATTATTGTTCCAATAGTTGACAAGACTACTTAGTGTGTAAACCTCACAGTGACCATGTCACTGACTTTATCTCCAAAACCCCTAACATGTGCTGTCCCTCTGATGTTCTCATACCTGATCCTGTCCATCCTGGTCACACCCAAAGAGAACCTCAGCATTTTCATCTCAGCTACCTTCAGCTCTGCCTCCAGTTTTTTCTTCAGCGGCACTGTCTCTAAACCAAACAACATCGCTGGTCTCAGTTTTGTACACCTTTCCTTTCATTTTTGCTGAAACTCTTCTATCACACATCACACCTGACACTTTTCTCCACCCTGCACACGCCTTTTCACCTCTTTTCCACACTCTCCATTGGTCTGGACTGTTGACCCTAAAATACTTTAAATCCTCCACCTTCCTTATCTCTTCTCCCAGTAACCTCACTCTTTCACTTTGTCCCTCTCATTTACACACATGTACTCCGTCTTGCTGCGGCTAACCTTCGTTCCTTTCCTTTCCAGGGCAAACCTCCACCCCTCAAGCTTCTCCTCCACCTGTTCCCTGCTCTCACTACATATCACAATGTCTTCTGCAAACATCATAGTCCATGGAGATTCCTGTCTAACCTCGTCCGTCAGCCTGTCCATCACCAAAGCAAACAAGAAGGGGCTCAGAGCTGATCCCTGATGTAGTCCTACCTTCACTCGGAACTCCTCTTTCACACCTTCATCATACCTCACTACTGTCTTACAGTCCTCTTTCATGTCCTGCATCGCTCTAACATACTTCTCTGCCACTCCAGACTTCCTCATACAATACCACAGTTCCTCTCTGGGCACCCTGTCATAAGCCTTCTTCAGATCTACAAAAACACAATGCAGCTGACCTTCGCTGTACTTCTCTATCAACATCCTCAAAGCAAATACTGCATCTGTTGTACTCTTTTTTGGCATAAAACCGTACTGCTGCTCACAAATGCTCACGTTTGCCCTTAGTCTAGCTTCAACTACTCTTTCCCATAACTTCATTGTATGGCTCATCAGCTTTATTCCTCTGTAGTTGTTACAACTCTGCACATCTCCCTTGTTCTTAAAAATGGGCACCAGCACACTTCTCCTTCATTCCTCAGGCATCTTTTCACTATCTAAGATCCTGTTAAAAAACACGGTCAGGAACTCTACTGCCACCTCTCCTACACACTTTCATACCTCCACAGGTATATCCATACCATAGGTATTACACAGACATACTAGTCATGTGAATGCCACAGTGCACGTTGGAACACAAGTTTGTGTTTCCCTCAGCTCATGCAGCTCCAGACCATGACAATACAACCACCACCATTATCTGACAGGAGGGAAGACACATTTATCTTGGTGATCACTTTTGTTGCCAGCTATTTAGACATTAATGACTGTGTTGAGTCATTTTCAGTGGATAGCAAATCTATACTGCTATACAAGCTGTACAGTGACTACCTGAAAGTGCATCTATATTTCATTTCCACAGTACTGTTCCTTGAGAAGATACACTGTAATAAAATGCTTGCTGAAATATTAAGAGTGTACTCACTTTTGTAACACAGTATATCATTGGCGAAGACATTTTGCTGTACATTACGCGTGTGTCAAAAAAGTACCTTTGCCGTTATGAAATAATGTATGCACCAATATAACTATATACATGAATGCATAATATAAAATGAAATAACTGAGGCAAGTAAACAACGATGAAGCATGTTGACACGTTACTGTAGATTACTTAACCGTTTGGCGTCCAACATCATAACACGGTGGCTGCTGCCGGCTGTCTACAGGTGTCACATGTTTTACTATAATCATTTGTTATAAATCCCACCCCCGTGGGCCCCTAACGCTGAAGTACAATGGAGGTTTACACGCAGGCGTCATAAGCCTTTCATGTTTCACACGTGACGGCTTTCGGTCACAAAACATCACTAAGACGTCTAATGCTTTTCAAATGTCAACAAAAACAACAAACAAATGGTCCCCGTCATTGCTGGGGCGGCCGAACGTGAAGTCACAAGGCAGCGTATAGAGGTGGCTGAGCCGAATTTGGCGCCCGGAACTAACTAGCAGCCCCGGGTGCTTGCTTGACTGACCTTGATGGAACCAAAATGACTCACCAAGTCCCCCACTAAACAGCCGCCGTCTCGTGAGCTCATACAAAAACACACCCATGCATGTAGCTTCCATCTTAGCTTCCATCTTAGCTTCCATCTTAGCTTCCGACGTCACACAATTCGTAAAACAGCTAAAGTTCCTATTGTTTGTCTTGTTATACAGCATCTTTCTTGGCGCCGTTTTGTTGTCGATTGTAAAGAGTTTAGGTTGAAAGATTTTTTTTTAACTACAGAAAAATTCTCTATCCCTTCAGGGGATTTCAAATAGATTTAATGTAATTTTTTAAATAAATGATATGGGAGTTTTAAAATCTGCATTGACAGTTGGACACTTCCGGGTATCTCAATACCGTAATGATTAGTGCCGCAGCGCAAGTGCATGCTGTAGGTGCTTTTTGAATAGATGCGTTTTAAAGGGATCCTTAGTACAGCCACACATGCTGTCATTGCTTACTAGGCTCAGGCAGCATACAATGTGCAGAAAAGCAATGTAATACATGCGTTAACGTTTGAATGATTTTTGTATTTTTAAAAAAGTTACACTGATTTATAGGATACTTCTTACTCTAATAGGTGAGAAGGGTCACGGTTTTTTGTTTTTCACCTCTCGTGTAACCGCCACCCTTCGAAACGCGTAGTTCATAAACGTAATGAGGATCCGCGGCAAAGAAAATGGATGTATGGACGAAAAGACTATATGCGTTATGGTACACTCTGGCGTACCGTGTACAGATCAAATACTCTAATGCAGTTTGGTACGTATATTCTAAAACTAGATCAATGTTTTCCAGGAAGAAGTACACGAGGTTTGCGTACCTTTATTCCCAGCAAAGTTTCGGTCGTCCAGCTGTGTTGTGCGATGTTTGGCCTCCGTCTGGTTGCTAAGGAGCCATATTGAATGTGTCCATATTTTATCTGCCACACGAGGGCGCCACACCGCACGATATAGTGTGGTTTCCCACGAGGCACACTTATGAATTGCGACGATCACATTTTGAGTGCATTTTTTACAATTAGACTAGTGCTAGTGAGCGTACTTCCCACATAATCGTGTCATCAAGAAGTCAGACTTGACATAAACGCATCTCTCATACTGGATTTTTGCATGTCACCAATAAAGTGCCGACCCCGAGCCTCCGATGACGTCACCTTAGAAGCGAGCAGTGAACTAAAAGAACCAAGCCGGCTCCCCTCCTGCTGCTCTCCGCCTCATCCCAGGAAGTGTACACGCACACTCGGCCGACAGACGCCAGTGACGCGCCGCATTGCTGGGTGTTTGCCGCACATTATTAAGCAGCCACCAGCGCCGTACAGACACACACACACACACACGCACACGCACACGCAGCCTCTGCTGTCCCGACACCAGACACAAGCATGTCCGGCGAGGAGCTCAGCTCGAATGGGAAATGGTTCGGCGATGACCACGGCAGGATGCTTGGGAACACAGCGACACGGTTCGACGAGCTACATGACGAGCTGAAGTCGAGAGGCGGCGAGGGAGCTGACGACCTGGATCAACAATTTCATCCGTACCATGACGGCGACGACGTGAAAAGGCCCCCCGTTGCTATGGAAACTGCATCCACAGGTAAGTTGGTGCAGTCTTATTACTTGCAAGAAAAAAAAACAAAACATGGAGAGGAATCCATGCACTTCTGAATGCTTCCCACGGTGAAAGTACATTGCAAATGCAGCATACGTCAACAAACAGTGCACTGCTGCACACGCTCTTATGTGGGCCTGCACATACAAGCACTGGACACAACATCAGGCACTCCTTCACACTCCAAAACAAGAATATTTGTCATTTTTTTACAAACACAGTAAGACATTGTCATATGTGTATTTAACAATAATATTGTGGTTATAGTTTCAGCAGCACTGCATCAGACCGATAGGTTTCTCCAATGATTTTATTTAGCGACAGGACAGGGACAAAATGTTAGACTGTGCACTCAATATGATGCAATGCAGCTGCAACTACGACCACAATATTTGTGTTAAATGAAAAGACGAGTGTCTGTTGCTGTGCAACACCACCGGAAATGGCAACCTCAACATGAAACATTACATTATATTAGTACAGTATGTACAGGAAGTTTTTGTGTGCATTTATTCCTGCTAATGATTAGTCTCAAATGATGCAGTAAAAATAATGACCAGTAGATCCCTGCTATTTGTAGCGGTTACGGTGCATCCCTGTTAATAGACAATAATGGATGCATCCATAAAAATGCACACTTTTAACCCACCCAGCCTTATAATATGCCTCACACACTTATTAAGCGCATTTCAAATTGTGAAATTTATAGGTACTAAATCACTAATGTATGATAATGTAAGATGATTGATACAATACTGTAGATGGAATCGGAGTTACAGTCTAGTCTTTAGCCTGGTCGTCAGGCTACCGTGATACCGTGACAGCCACACTTTTGCCTCCAAATCTCCTTATAAAGTGCTGGGTGGTCTCGGCTTTCGGTGCTGGTCTTTGCAATGTTGTTCAGCCTCATCGTAGGATATTTTGCAGCTGCGATTAATTAGAAAAAGGAGACTTGTGGTGTAACTTTGTGAGTTAGCACACATAACTGCACAGTCGACCCGCTGATGATGTCTTAGATGGCCGACAGCGCTGGAGGACAATGACTTCCAGTTTCCAGTCGAGAGCATGCTAATAGGCACGTTTTGTAAGACAGACACGTTACGAACACAGTTGGACTCACGCAGCGTATTAGTAACGCAACAAGACTGAGTCACCAATGCATGGGATTCTTTGTTTGGGCACTTGACTCCGTGGAACAGACTAGTTACATCGGTGTGAATGTGGACTGTAAGTTTGCCAAATGAAGTCTTACAGGATGCCGTTGTATTGTGTAAACTAAGACTCATGAAATTTGGTGTTGGGTTTGTGATCCAAAATAGCTGAATAAACAAGCAATGTTTGGAGGATTCTGTTTATATCTTTATTAATCCCACAAGATTCAACATCCCAAAAGGTAAATAAAATACAAGTTTGCTACACGAGATTTGTGGGTTCACTGTAATTTCAAAGCAATAGTATCTTCTCTTTTTACAAGGTCACACAAGTCACAAAGTCAAGTAGTATAAATTGAGAGTGGAAGCCATGTTTTTTCTATTTAGTACCACCATCATAAAAGATGTTGTATGTTTGTGATTCTCCTCAGCATACCGTGGCTGCTATTTTCAGTTGGGAGCTCACTGTCAAGGCTGGCAAGTCAAACGGGTGCTGGGGCACTTTTTAGTCACAAATTCACTGAAAAATTCATGAGAGTTTTAAAAACACAGCAGCCTGGCTTCCTGTCTTTTTCACTTCATTGGCTGTCACAAAGATCAAGCAGACATGCACGGTCCATCAAATACAAGGGCAGAAAGAGCAGGGTTAATTTCTTTTAGGTATTATCTGAGCTTAAATTGCACATATACAAACATCCTAAAGTTCAGCTCTAGAAAGAGGTTATATTTAGTCAATTTAGTTCAAAATATGTTGGTAATAGGAGGAACAGGAGGAAGGAACAGTCTGGCCTTGGTGAAACTGTATCCTGTCTAGATGTCTACAATTTCTCATTTAGGTAATCGATCCATGTCTGTTGTTTACTGCGTCACCACAAGAACTACTTTTTTTCTCCACCCTGTGAAGTATTTACAAGACATACGTTTTTGTTGGATCATGATGCTGTAAATGTGAAACAGTCCAACAGGTGCAATGTGTTGTCTCTGGAGAGAAACATTTTTTCTCTTACAATACAGGAGCTTATGTTTGGTGGTCATTTGTTTGTTAGCAAGTTTATGTCAACATTTTTTCCAAAGGCTAGATTGTCCGTCGGGCAGGGAGCATAACATTGCCATAATGAACTTGCTGTGTGTATTCAGTCAGCATTTTCATATTTTTAAGATTTTTGTAGGCCAATGTGATTGAAGATTTCTTTTTAAGTGGCAAACTGGGGGCCTTGCAGAAGCCTGTGCATTGTTCCGTACTTCCGTATGGGCTTGAGTGGCCATAGAACATCGTATTACATTTAGATGCAAATCCAGAAAACTTCTCAAATAGATTCGGCGCTTACATTACAATGGGATCAATCCATTCCATTGCCTTCCACTTACTCGGGTGTGGGTTGCAAGGGCAGCAGTAAGGAAGTCCAGACATCCCAGGTCCACCTCCACTTCTTCCAGTTCGACCTTACGCTCCAACCTTCCAACTCTTGAACAAGACCATGAGATACTTTAACTCCTCCTGGGGCAAGACCTCACTCCCAACCCAGAGGGCGTAGACCACGTTTTTCTTGCAAGAGTGAAGAGCTGATCCAGTGTTTTGCAACTCGGACAAAAACCATATTACACCCCTTGTAGCCGAGGTTCAACTAACGGTCAAACCTTTCTCTCCACACCCTGGAATAGACTTTCCCAGGAAGGCTGAGGAGTGTGGAACACACCCACCAGTCACCCTTCTTAGAAAGGGGGAACATCAACCCAATCTGCCATTTTTAAGGCATTGTCCTTGACTTCCAAGCAATGTCGAAGAGAGCAGTCAACCAAGACTTTCCCTCAGCATCCAGAGTCTTGAGGAACACACGGCGAAATTCGTCCAACCCTGACCTTTAGCCCCTGGGGAGTGTTTTGACTACCCCAGATACCTTAGCCATGGTGATGGAACTGTCCATGTTTATGCCCTCATACTCTGGTTCCTTGATAGAAGGTATGTCAGTGCAATTGAGAAGGCCCTAAAGTATTTCTTCCACTGGCCGACAATATCCTCAGTCGAGGTCAATAGGCTTCCATCCCCACTGTACTGGGGGACAGGGCATTGCTTCCCCTTTCTGACGTGATGGTTCGCCAGAACATCGTCAAGGCTGACCGAAATTAACAGAACTCCTCCCACACCCAATTTTTTGGCTCCACCACTGCCGAAGCCGCAAGCCGCTTGGCCTGCCCGGTTCCTGTCAGCTGCTTCAAGAGCCCGTAGACATCAATGCTTGACAGGACTCCTTCTACAGCTTGACAGCAGTCCTGACCTCTGGTGTGGATCATCGGGTTTAAAGCTAACCATTACAACTAGAACTGACCACAATGCGGTCGCTGCTCCGATTGGCTGCCTCAGCAATGGAGGCACAGAATACAGCCCATTCGGACTCAGTAGTCTCGTCCTCCCAGAAGTCCAGAAGTCCAATAACATCACACCACCCGGGTTCAGATTAGAGAGGCCGTTCCTCCCAATCACACCCCTTCTGGTCACACTGTTGTTGCCCACATGGGTGCTGAAGTCTCCCAGTAGAACTACGCAGTCACCACCTTCACACACATCAGAGGTGTGTGTTCAAGTTAAAGAACACAGCAGTTTGTCTTCTATATGGTGGATTTATTGTGCTGTGTCAGCGTCTGAGACAGTCATGTCTCAGTTTCTCTTTTGTGTCTCCTAGCAGATCATTTTAGTGCAAACAAAGTGTTACATATTTATGCTTGATGAAAAACTATCATTAAAACAAAGACATAAACAAGTAACAAGCGTGGGCTTTTTAACAGGGACTCTGACTTGAAAGCATGAAAGCACTCTTCGCAACGAGGAGCGGGTGCTGCTGTGGGCCCCTACCCCTTCTCATTCAGAAAAAACGTCAGAAAGATGCAACAGAAGAGAGCTCATTGATAGGTTTAAACATATATGTTGTGCTTTTCATGTGTTTTACTTACTTTTTGTCCCCCACAACGTTATTCCGCTCCCCTACATCTCTCCTACAGAGTCCATTACTATTACAAATTACATTACAAATGTGTCATGGTCGCTTATGCAAATTAGATGATGATGTAATTACATATGGCATATGTAAACTATGGCCATTTGGCGCTATGAATAATAATCGAGGGACTGATGAAACAGGTTTACATATAACTGCGCTGTATGAAATGCTGAATGAATGTCAAAAATGAATGTCAACTGCTGGCTGTAGCGAGCATGACAACACCTTCAATAATCCACCACAAACTCGGTGGAGCAGACAGTCGTCTCAACATATCATGAGTGACAAGGTGATGAGGCTGCACACGTCAGGCTGTCTAATGTGCACAAAGCACTTAGTGGTCTTACGTGACCCAGCATTGACTTTTGGGCAACTGAGAGCCGAGGGCCCCTCGGGGGAGCAGTGTGGGGGAGCGGTCTTCTCCGAATTGTTGATCAAGAACATATAAGACAGGGAATGGACAGGCATATACTCAATAGTGAGTGATGCAAAACTTTGAAAAGGCTGATAGTTCAAAATCCTAAATTGAATTAGCACTTAATTGTGCATCTGAAAAGAAAGTCGCCTAATGCATAGTCTGAATGTTGGCGTTAACGGTGTGTATTGTACTGAGAAGTTGCAATTGTAATTATGTAATGTTGACAAAAAGGAGACTAATTTTTAATCTTCTCCCTCCAACATTGAATGGGTTTCCGGCATGCCCCCCACCCCAAGGAGAGTTGGGTTTAACAGTGTTGTTGTTTCTAACATGCCTGCTTCTTGTACTGAGAAAGCCACTTCAATTCCCTGGGTCAGGTTTAGCTTTGATTACCAATTTCCATTAATTTGTGCTTAACAATACTGTATAACAATAAGTTCCCAAAGTGGGGTAGCCTACTGCCAAGAATACACAAAATATCATAGGGAGTACATGAATAAAAATGAAAACCATTGTGATTTCATTGGAAACTTGATAAGGGAGCCTTCCTGCATTACTGTACAACTAATTACACATACTGTTTGTAAACGCTACCCCTCAAGTGGTAAGTTGCATGATCAAAATGAGCCCAGTGACATAACTGCATGGCAAGTCTCAGTCCTTTCGATGTGACTATCAACGATTGCCTAACTTAGTTTGCCTAACTGTTTTATGATTTGTCATGCTGTTAAAATAAAGGCCTAAATCCTGTTATCAAGGTTTGGGGAAAACACAAAACAACACTCCCCAATCTCAGTGAACAAATCGCTTGTACTCGACTCCTACGGGGCATAAACATTAAACATAAACCCTTCAACTAAGGATTTAGGCGATTTCACCAGAAATTGCCGACATTACCAAGTGATGATTTATGCCGAAAAAATATTTTTTGTCACATAATGACTTTAGCCATTTTGAGTGAACAGATATAGCTGGCCTGGCACAGACCTGGTGTAGGTGCGTACATTCATGAAGAGACATGAGGAGGAAAGACTCTTTTGTAAAGGTTCCCGTTTTGGAAAAACTCAGTGATATATTTTTATATCCATTAATGAAATATATCCAACAAGTGTAAGTAAGATGTTTTATTGTGTGCTTACAGACACTGGCGTATGTGTGGCGAATGTCTGAAAGGGTGTGAAAAGTTTAAGAAACACTGCTGTCTAGCATGTTCATAAAAAAGCTTTTAATGTATTTTGATCTCTGTGTTGAAATGACTTGACCCATGATGCACTTCCTGCTCTAATTAGCCTTACTTTTACAATTTTTTATTGACTTAATGATTGGGAGTTGTCTGTCGTCTTCATTATTCAACTACAAGCCCCCTTGGTAAATGCTGTAAATTTGCAGGGGACATTCAGAGAACAGCACAGCTTTGTTTATATCAGTTAAATCTCTACAGTAGCTGACTCTTCCATGCGCTCGTGTTCCTTGTGTTTACTCTAAGAACAATTAAAAGCCAGGACTTGAAATGATGCTGCTTCTGTCTGAGTCCATCTTTTATGCACGTGGTCAGCAAAGTACTGTATCACTGATGGGATAAGAGCTACTTTCACACACAAAATAACATCTTGATTGTTTGCTGCGAAGTTATTGTAGCAAATGAGTCAAAAAGATTCTGTAATGCCAAATTCTGCATTTAAATGGAAGTTAAATGGTCATTTAAAGAAGTTACACTACTGTATATCGACAGCTTTGAGCAGACAGTCAGTCTGCCACGCACTACCCATTCATCCATGAATACCCATCCAAGCAACCAAAAAAAAAAAGATCAATACAGCATCGCAGCCACAGAATCCAAATAGGTTCGCTTTTATCCAAAGTGCCTCTCTATTGATCTACCCTAAGCCAATGGAACAATAACATTTGTCCTGTGTGGCCTTCAGTGACGCTTCTTACCGTAATTGTATGCTTTAGAATCAATGCAACTCAAAGCAGGCAATTGTTTTGAGCATAGCTTATTTTTTATTTTGAATCAACCTCTGCAAGTCATTTAGTTTGGACCTGCACTCCCATTTTTGGCTGCCTTTTGTCATTTCCCATTTTCTGTGCCTTTTCGGGCATTTAAATGGAATAATAAATGGTTGGTTTTTATAGATTTAGCGAGTCAGATGTTGTAATCAATATATTATGAGACTAGAAAGCATTAAAAATGGCGGTCACGCTATGACTGCACAGGAATTTAATATTACATCACCTTTTTTACATCCTTTTTTCTTCTTCCTGTTTTCTATACATTTTCTATGCCGCTTATTCTCATTAGGGTCGCAGGTATGCTGGAGCCTATCCCAGCTGACATCAGGCGGGAGGCGGGGTACACCCTGGACTGGTCGCCAGTCAATTGCAGTCTTCCTGTTTTCACAACAACTGTTTGTTTTAACTTGTTAAAGCATCACAACAGTTGATAAGGTATTCCTTACTTATAGCTGTAAACACGTGGTCTATGGTTTTATCCATAGACAAACGAGAAACGTTGAACCGAGTAGGTACAGGAGGCCCTCGGTCTACGTACAAGTCACATTCCTACGACGGTGTTGTACACTGAGTTTTAATACAAGTTACAGCTAAATTATACCTACATTCAAATGTCACTCGCAGTATTTACAGAACCCCAGAAAGACATATAAAATACAGTAATAGAACAAAACAGGGCCGCACGGTGGCTGAGTGGTTAGCACATTGGCCACACAGTCAGGAGATCTGGAAGACCTGGGTTCAAATCTCCGTGGGGCATCTATGTGTGGAGTTTGCATGTTCTCCCCGTGCGTGTGTGGGTTTTCTCCGGGTACTCCGGTTTCCTCCCACATTCCAAAAACATGCATGTTAGGTTAATTGGCGATTCTAAAATTGTCCATCGGTATGAATGTGAGTGTGAATGTTTGTTTTTCTATATGTGCCCTGCGATTGACTGGCGACCAGTCCAGGGTGTACCCCGCCTCTCGCCCAAAGCCAGCTGGGATAGACTCCAGCATCCCTGTGACCCTAATGAGGATAAGCGGTACAGAAAATGAATGAATGAATGAACAAAACAGTAGAGATCAAGAGAGAACAGATCTCTCCTTTTAACCGTGTGGTTGGACAGGGCATTGCAAGTGGGCGGAGACAGGCTTATTGGGAGGAAGAAATGTCAATAACAGTGGTGGAGGGTGTATTTGGCACCTGGGCCTCTAGTTGGCCGGACACTTGACTTAACTTTGAGTTAGTGACTAACCCACTGCTGCTTGTAAAGTTGTCACAAATTGTAAAACATTTTAAGTCCATTACATCTATTCACCAGAGATGTCACTTCCTTCTCCTGAGTCAGCCATTGTGGGTGTAACTTGGCTTGTTGAACAGTTTTTGCTCCGATCAAGCAGAGGGGAGAGGAGGGAACGGTGCTGCTGCTAGGTAGATATGAAGTCTGATTGGCCAAAAAAAACAGGCTAATTGCAAATATTGTGTACATCTGGACCAGCACGCCCTTGGCAGATTACATTGATATGGTAACACGCAGGAGCTGAAATGTGATTGGACAAAAAAAGAAAATCTAACCCTCACATACACTACTCGAAGCAGTGCAGCCAAGAAACACGCAATTGAACGAAGATAATAAACTGTTGGGGAAAAAGGATTCCAATTTCGTGGAACAAATACTACAATGAAACTAAACGTAAATGTAGGGCTCACTGCGTCTGGCATACAAGAGACATAGTGGAGGGAAAAAGTTAACTAAACCGAACGGAACGTAGAAGTGCGTCAGAAGCATGAAATGTCATAACACAGAACATCGTAACACAAGGACGGCAAAATTGGGGAGTGAAAGGTTTTCTGTTGAAAACAGCGTAAACAGGCAGCAAAAAAGGAACAAAGCTGTGGCATACGAACCACAGCAGCTTCTTAAGATGCCACTGCACAAACTGAAATGTAGAGCTCTCACACACACAAACATTAGATATGTTTACTGTCAGCAATACTAGCAATTTGGCAAAGTTTATTTGCTAACGTTAGCTATCATTGAATAAATAGCCTACCATAAACCACACAATGACTCCAGTTTGTCGCTTGCTTCTCTGATACTGCTGTTGTGTTTGTGCACGTGGCATGGACATATACGCCAATCCTCTTAATCTGGTTGCGCAAAATTTGTATTTGTTTTAAACCACTCTTGGTAACTGCTACCTGGTGGTTTTATATTTTTGGAAAAACATTCATGTGAAAATTTGCAGCCAAAGAGGGAGAACACCTTTAAGATAATCAGGATTTTACATATTTATGCTAAGATTTGGCTTTCTGTAGCGTGGTGCAGAAGCATAATAGATTATTTTCCACTATGTCATGGGAGTAAAAGCAAACTTGAGCGCCACCATTTAGAAGGACGTGGATGAAGTAAATGAATCATTTTTAGTCTGCAACACATTTACTGCTGTTTTGAAGGTCAATGCCGGTAGAGGAGATTTCTATTTTCAAAAAACAAGCACATTAAATTTGCAACAAGGGTCGCTTTTGATATCCTGTGCTTCCCATTTGAGTCGTCTTCATATTGCACAGATTCATTTCAGCACAACAGAAGCTCCCTTCACAGAGCATCCACTAGGATGACTTTGTTTTATAACCCTGACATAAATATGTTGGCATCAGTGTGAGAATTCCTCTGTTGTCGCCTCTAATGTCATGTGAGTGCAGCAAAGCATTTGTCAAAGCCTTGTGGGGCTCTGCAGATTGAAAACGCCACCGGTCTCAACACTGCAAGTTTGTCAAGAGCATCGGGCACCTTGCCTCGTCACTGATGCAGATGACTTATGCAACGCATAAGGTTAGGTGCAGAGAATAGAGGGTGTGTTTTAGCCCCATTCTGGCCTGACTAGGATTAGTGGCATTTAAAAGCATCACACATCACCTCTCTTCACAGCATCTAGTGCTTCCCGCATCTGCCGAGGAGGAGGAGGAGGTTGTATTTGTCAGTGTTTGAATCAGTGAGTGTGAGATTATGTAGGCGTTGCCACAGTGATGGGCTGAAGGGACCTATACGATGGTAGTAAACTAAAGAGGATTATGTTGATTTGCTTTAGCGGGACATCAAGGGCGTTATGTCACTGGGCTCCTTTGCTCTGTGGCCATCTAGTTTACGCTGACCAACAACACCATGGGAGCCAGTTGGAAAAAAAATCTCACTTACGAAGATAGTAATGCTTGGTTGTGATAGAATAAACTGCATGCTGCTGTAATCTTTCAGTGTGACTTATGTCGTTTTACCGCACGCCCCATGTTGTATTGTTAACGGCAAAAGAAAATAAGGAAGGGCGGTGAGGTTTCTAGAGATGAAGCACAGAGGGGGATTTCCTGACCTGTTGTCTCCTCTGTCACTTCAGCCTTCACCCTCCCTCCACCGCTAACCCAAAGGCTGCACATTTAAGTCTTTCTCCCCTACATCCCAGCCCAGCAGCTGGAGCCAGACTATTTATAGCGCCACCCCTGCCCGGGGAGAAGCGGGGGCTAGAGAACAGGAGGAGGGGCGAGTGCGACTGGTACACAGCACAACACAAATATTAGTATCACGTGTGGGTGTTGTTTTCTTGGTTTAGATTTTGGCATGGGAGTGTTTGTCCATGCATGAACAGATGTATGAACTACCAGACATAACATAATACTTGACCTGATGGTTTGAATACAGTAACATTTCTAAGATCTAAACGTCTGACTCTTATGAAGTCATTTGTTAGACTTTTAAATACACTTTCTGATAGGAAATAATGGAAGGATAATCTGTTCCGGAGTCAAAACGTTACTAACTGTACAGGCAATGTTTTAAACAATTAAGTAATTAAATTATTTTAATTCTAATTAATTCGTATCTGTAAAAGAATTACCTTTTTCACTCTTGATGGTAAATCTTAAAATGAATACAAAACGTTATGTCTAAAGGTGCTCTCAACGGCTGGAAGGTGTTGCCATTAGTGGTTTACAAGAACAGATTGAACAAATAAATGTCTATATTTGCGGTTCAAACTACAAAGTTTGACATGACTTTTGGGGTACATTTACATTGAAAACTGATTGCATTCCAAATTGTACAGTCTAATCAAATATTTTAAAATGATTACAATACTTTTGTGCAATTATTGGTGGTTCCACTGTAAATGTATCGGTTTGGTCTTAAAAAACTCAGTGGTTTATAGAGTTATATTGAAAATCAGCAACATACATAACTATACATTCAAAACCCCATACAAGTTCATTCATATGAGATACATTTTTTTCATTTTATTTTATTTTTTTTCCTCTGTTGGCTCTATTGTACTGCACACCCATTATACATATACTGTATATATATATTTCTTCCCTTTGTTGACTTGAGAGGATGTACAAGGCAAGAGCTATGCTGAGGATACCATAAACTAGAACTATTTTGGTGCTTTTTTGAATGCCTTTCATGAAAACAAGATTGCAACTGGTTGCTGATTCCCTCAACCTTGGCTTGGATTGGCGAGAGGCACAGATTCCTTGAAATCAATGAGTTACATGTGCTGAAAGCTGCTAGGAAGCTAAGCTAACCGGCTAATCACTGAAGTTTAAAGCAGTTGCCTTGCAACAATGCCAAACAAAAGAAAAAAGAAAAGAAAGCGAGCCTCTATTACAATTGTAAAGGATGCTGGCCCTGGATACATGGACTCAAAAGCACAAGCGCCAGTCTTGTTGACAAATGTGGAGAGGGAGGACGACTACAGCCATGAGTCAAGTACATCAGAAAAACAAGAAGAAGAGGAAAATTCCTGGCTGACCCGGATGCAAGACCTTAAGAAGGTAATACAAATGGAGATGGAAATGCAAATGCAGGAGACACTGGAAAAAAGAGCATTATGCAAAGATGTTAGAGTTCTGCAGAATGATATCAAGACATTATTGGAAGACAATGCTGCCTTGCACGCTGCCCTTGAGGAGGTTAAAAACCCATATGGTTAGGGTTCTGCAGAATGATATCAAGACATTATTGGAAGACAATGCTGCCTTGCATGCTGCCCTCAAGGAGGTTAAAAACCCCAAGGAAGTAAATCATGCATTATGCAACGACATCAATGCTCTACAGGATGATATCAGGACCCTATTGAAGGATAATGCCGCCTGGCGCACCACTCTGGAGGAAGAGAAAGAAGCAGAGGATAACATCACTGAGCAAATGAAAACTATAATGGATGAGATGGATCAGAATTCAAGAATAAATGATCAGAACTCAGAATTACACCCGGGTCAAAAGATAGGGAAGCTCATAACAGATGAGAACCAGATGGAACGAATGTTCCTTCAGCAAAGCAACAGATTCTCAGCTTCCTACTATCAAAGGAGGTGAAGGTAGATATCAATACCATTGATACTTGCATCCCACTGTATGGCAGAAACAACACCACACCTGTCGTCATCAAGTTCACCAACAAAGAATTCAAAACTGCGTTGCTGAAACAGAGTGACAACTTGAAAGGCACAAACTTCTACTTAAATGAGCATCTGAGAAAACGCAACGCTGACATTGCCAAGAAAGCACGAGACTTGAGGAAGCAGGGAAAGATACAAAGCACTTGGAGTACCAACGGAAAAATATACATCAAGCTACATGAAGGTCCTGGAGAAGCAAGAATGCTGGTTGTCAAAGATATCAATGATCTGGATACACACTAAACATCATATAATCATGACAATAACAATAAAAGAGGATACAACAAACAGTAAGGTTACATTCAAAAATACGAACATTGATATTAACGTTGAAAGAGCACGTTCAACAAAGTATTAAAATCAGGAACTCAAGTACTTACATTTAATGGCACTCACAGTACAACACCAAGACAGCAAGATATACATGTACCTATGTATGTATACATATAAATGTACTGTATGTGTGTATACATGTATATACACAGTATGTATGAGTATGTACTAGCAAATCATGTGAGAAGGGGGTAGTATTAAATAAGCTCTGCTTCTTCCTACTCCTTTTCAGACATGTAGAACTGAGGAATGTAACATGAATAATTCTTTGTACAATGTATGCATATGTTTGAAACAAATTCAACCAAATCAAACATTACTGCTGATTGGATATTGAGTGACAGACTTCTCTAAAGTATACCCCAGTGGGGATGTCTGCATAAACCCTAGCCTTCACTTTGTGAAGACTTTTTTCTAGTGTGCATGACCTTATTGTGGTTTTAGTAATGGTGGAAGATGTAGAGTGTGTCTGCATGATTCAAAACAGACTTCAGTTGTGGCACTGTGGGTGTTTGTTGGCTGAACAATCTGCCTTTGTCTCGCACAAGCAGCCTGTGTCAGCACTGCCTCACCGAGCTACACAACAGAGCACCCAGTCTGATTGTGTGCCGCTTCCAATACTGCATGATTATTACCCTGACAACCGTGTGACACAAAGTGGTGTCATGTTTATGCCAATTAATGTTCACTTGTTTCCTCCCTCTCCATGTTGCTCTCATAGATGACCCCATGTCAGGCCTGTTTAGGAATCCTATGAATGATGACAGTGACGTGTACACCTCTCTGCTGTCCCATCAAAGCTTCACATCAGGTCAAGAATCCTCATACCTGTTTGACAACAAAAAGCCCTCCTCTGGCTCCCCAGGCCTGGACCACTTCTCCAGTGATACTTACAGCTTTGGCACCAAGAAGACCATGCCTGATCTGCCCAACGACATGCCCAAGTCTCTGATCGAGAAGACAGAATCGTACAACTACATGGATATCAGCCACGGAGATGAGCACCGCGACCACAGCCTGGTGGACGCAGGATTGACCGGAGGTGATTCACTCAGCGGATACATGGACAACCCTGGAAAAGATGAAGAGGAGGAAGAAGAGGAGAATTTAGGTCCAGCCCTGGGCTCCCACTCTTTCCCCTATGTGGAGGAGCCATCTGATGAGGAGTTATCCGACTACCGCTCTTACCGCAACCTGGGTGGAACACCGCAGTCAGCCAGTCCTGTGAAGATCACCTTGACGCAGTCGCACCCTCCAGACGCCAAAGCTGAGCCTCAGCTGCGCCCCCCTGCAGTCAGTGGGCCAGATCGAGAAAACGTGCTTAGTGTGGGCTTACAAGGGGTGCCCACTGTGACCCTGTCAGAACCAGAGGATGAAAGCCCAGCTTCCACCCCCAATGCTTCACCTACACGTGAGCAAACACACACACACACACACACAGTTACTAAGTGGACACAAGTCTTGGGAACACTATCAATTAAAGGTCCCATATTATACTATTAACAATTTGAAATAACTTTTAGAAGTCCTACAAGTCCTCCATTGGAAGTGTGTGAATTTAGTTTATAATTGCTTTTAGTAAGTCATACTGCAGTGGTCACTAACCTTCTCGAGCCCATATTTGTGTTATTATGGGTTGTTGGTGTCAACATTTCCGCTTTTTCTCAACGTGCCTTTTGCTTTATTTGTATGGTCTTAATGCATGTCTGTTGATCACTGTCTGGGAGGGGAGGGCACTGATGTGATAATGCATTTATTTTTCCTAATATTTTTGCGATTGTAGCGGAGCGCTAGGACTATATGTGATTTAAGCAAATTTGCTGGAGCACCTCCTCCACACTGGCGCTAGGAGAGCCAGATGCAATTGAATGTTGGATTTAGACATGGATATAATGTCTGGTATCTTATCACCAACATAGACAGACAAACATACAGTATATGCGTAGCTGCTCGGATGGCTCGAATATGGCATTCATCCTAAAAAGGACCCTTAGCAGCCCTGCAAGGTGCCTGACAAGTTTGGGGGAACAATACTTTCTCTGTTCCCGCACGACCGTGCCCATGTGCACAAAGCAAAATTCAAACAGGCATGCTTAGAAGAGTTTGATGATGAAGGACCCTAGGGATACATTCATTCAAAGTAGTTCTCTTGAATCAATGGACACAAATTCCCAAAGACACATCCAAAATCTTGCAGAAAGTACAGCTAATAGGAAGTTCGGCTTCATTTCTTGTTTTCTTCCATTTGCAAATTTTATTTTATTAGATGACCAGGTGTCCCAATACATTTGTCCCCATGTGGATTTAACATATTGTTAGTAATTTATGAAGGCAGGCTTTAATAATTATTTTTCCACATATTTTTTTGAAAGCAGAAAAAGACTTCCCTTCCCATGACATGTTCAAGACTGACACAGTGAAGCGTGCGGCTCCCAAAAGTAGTCCAGGTCCACAGGCGGGCTACAGGGATCAAGATGGCAGCAGTGCAGAGTCCGGAGACTCTGAGATTGAGCTGGTGTCTGAAGAGCTTCCCAAGGCCTGTAGCAACCCATTTGCCGAACCGCCTAAAATCAAGGACTCCTTCAACCAGTCTAGCAGCCCATTTGACAACTCCCCAGTGTCCAAGGTTGGTTTCAGCATGCCTGGCAACCATGCTCCACCTGCAGCCTACAGCATTCTGCGTGAGGAGAGAGAGGCTGAGCTTGACAGCGACCTCTTCATTGAGTCTGCATCAGAGGAGAGCCCAAAGAGAGAGCAGGGTGTTGGAGGCCCCAAACAGGCAGCCGTGAGCCCTCCTTCTCCCCTGGTTCCCAGTGCACCTTCCGCCCGCAGTGGCCCACAGGGGGTGCCGGCTGAGCCCTCCGTCTCAGAAAAGGCCAAGACCCAAGTCAAAGCAGAGGAAGAACGCCTGAGCAAGCCCAAGCCTCCCACTGCTGCTGTTCCCCCAGAGGTGCGTTCAGAGAGGTCCAGTCAGGAGGACAAGAACACAAATGAAGGCAAAGTGGACCTTGGGAAGTTGGCTGCTTCCTTCCTCCTGGAAGGTTTGAACAAAGAAAAGGGTGAGTGTGACAAACACTTATAATTATTCTGCCAATCAAACTACTC